>VNJO01007768.1:0-62879 GCA_008042535.1 Drosophila tani
GTTGAAAAAACATCGAATTTTGTAAATTTTACATTTTACATGTAGAATTTTACATTTTCATATAAATGGACCGATCGATTCTATGGCAGCTATATGATATAGTGGACCGATTTCGGTCGTTCCGACATATATACTGCGTGCTAAAGAAATAAGACTATGCTGAAAATTTCAGCTCGATAGCTCAAAAACTGAGAGACTAGTTCGCGTAGAAACCGACAGACGGACAGACGGACAGACGGACAGACGGACAGACGGACAGACAGACGGACATGGCTAGATCGACTCGGCTGGTGATGCTGATCAAGAATATATATACTTTATGGGGTCGGAGATGCCTCCTTCACTGCGTTGCAAACATCTGGTCAAAATTATAATACCCTCTGCAAGGGTATAAAAATGATGGCAGAGCAAGGAAAGAGTTTTCCAGCTATAAAGTAAGGGAAATTTCTCTATCGGGTATTTTAGGAGTATATAAGTATGTTGTGAAATAGGAACAAATGGGATGATTTCTATTTTCTTCTATTTTGATTTAGATAAATATAATAATAAATACTTATAAATATTTAAAAAAAAAAACAGATAAATTCTTATCTTCAAATTTTAATGGTTTCTAGTAACACATATTTACAATATATATATTTTAAAATATTTTTAAGGATTTTAGCCTCAGTCTTAATTTATAAAAAACTCCGAAAGCTACCATGTATGGTGTGAAATAGGAATAAATGTGATAATCTCTCTTTTTTTTTTTTTTTTTTTTTTTTTTTTTTTTTTTTTTAATATTTATAAGTATTTATTATTATATTTATCTAAATCAAAATATTTTCTTCTATTTTGATTTAGATAAATATAATAATAAATACTTATAAATATTTAAAAAAAACAGAAAAATGGTTATCAAATATTCTTCTATTCTATTATATTCAAATTTTAATGGTTTTTAGTAACACATATTTACCATATATATATTTAAAAATATTTTTAATGATTTTACCCTCAGCCTTAATTTATTAAAAACTCCGAAAACATGTCAGGTACTTAAATCTTAGTGTGCTTTTCAGCTGCGCCATCTTCTCAAGACTATTATTAATATTATTATCGTCTTAAAGAGTAAAACAAAATATTCAAAAATGTTTAAGAAATGTATTTATCTGAAATTATCGGTTACAAATTATATTATATTATTTTTTGTAGGAACTACTCCACTTCTCGCTCCACCTTAACGCCTAGAGAAGTTCTCAATATATATATTTTTTTTTTATGTTTATTTTTTTACGATTCGCTGACGCAGCCATGGAGTTTATCGAGCTAATATTTAATGAATTTACTAGAATCATGTCCGCATGTGTGTGCGGTGTGTGTGTTTTGGGTGTTTCTACTCCATTGAGCTCTCTACAGTGTCTCGTTTCATTCGTCTATTTCGTGTGTGCCTGCTCCTTGCTCTTTTTCTTTTATCAAATTTCTGTTTACACACATTTCAGTGTTTGCATTTTCTTTGATACTCATACGTTCGGTTGTCATCGCACTTGTGTAATCATCATCGCGATTGTCATCACCACCGAAACCGATAGACGGGCTCTAAACAAAAAAAAAACCAAAAGAGAGGGAATGACAGACGGGGGATTGGATAGAAGAAAAAAATGTATTTTGATTGGCAACAAATAAATATATATAAGCTTTTAAGACGACCCTGAATTTTTGGTATATTTTTATATATTTATCGGAAACTATCGATTACAAAATATTGCACAACTTGCTTTTACTTTATTATTAATTGCTTAAAAGGGAAATACTATTAAAATTCTAAGTGATTACAATGGAAAATTTAAATTTAAAACAATTTTATTAGCAACTTGGTTCTAGAATAAATTCAAAAAATATTTAATTCAATTTGAACTCCTTTTTAACTTAATTTCAATATTGTACTTCTTAAGTTCCTGGAGTAGATTTTAGAAATGTCTCTTTCCCCCTTATTATCTTTAATAGCTTTCGCTCAGTGTAGCATTGCAGTTTGTTTATTATCCATTTGGAATGCTAATCCCTTGGGCAAATGCCGTTTTGGCCCAATGCAGCCTCTGGTCGAGTGTAATCAAGAAATTAGAGCACAATGTGAGTGTGTGTGAGTGTGTTTGAGCCACATTTGATATTTGTGAGATACCTGGCTGTATCTATGAGATAACAGTTTTTTTTTTTTTTTTTTTCTTGTCTTTAACTCTGCCATCTGGAATTCCCAACAAAGCGATTTTATGTGATTTCAGCTGCTGGAATTTGTGTTCATGGATATGATTACTTAAATATATGCTTTAGGAATATAACTTAAAATCTTTCCATCTCTATATTTATGTAATTATCTAATATTTAAATTTCATTTTAATATTTTAATATTTTTATTATGTATTTTTATTTTATGAAAAGGTTCAAAAGACGACTTTATCCCCAAAAACCCAAAGATCTTGTCGAAAAAAAAAGCAAGCTCATATATTTAGCTGTTCCATAGGGAGCACCATCAGTATCCAGGGCTGAATTAAATAACTAATTTAATTTGATAGTTTTTTGTAAGTAAAAAAGAAAACAAACTTGAGCCTTTGTCGTTCCTTGGTGTTTTATTTCTCCTATCTGTAATATTTCCACACTGCGAAACTGAAAGGTTTTCCACTTCTCATATATACACGTATATATATTTATATATACATATATTTATATATACATACATATATGTACATATATACTATCTCATATCTGCTTAGTAGATATGCTCTGTTATCTTTTGTGTGTTGGCTTTCTTTGCTCACAAAATTCTCACGTCTGTCAAATAAAACGAAAAAACGCAACCGAAGACGACAAACGATCATCATGATAATAATAATGATAATTATAATGCATACGAAGTAGGAGAAGAAGAAGGAGAAAAAGAAGATAAAGAAGAAGCTATTTGATATAGCCCAGATTTACCTGTTGCCTTATAGATGGGGGGAAAATGGTTTTTAAATCAGAAACTAAGGCTTTCAGCCATCAGGAAATCATTCATAAATAAGTGTGGTATTATTCGTATTAATTAGTATTAAATTATTTATTATTTATATTCTGATATAACAATTATTTAAAGTTAAAAAACTCAGAAATATATATATTTTCATAATTAAAATGCTCTTATAATCAATAGAATAATATTAAAACGGGTAAAGGAAACCTCTTAATTCCTTCACAAATAATAACTCCAAGTAACAGTGATCTTCTTGTATATTTTTCACAAGTAAATGATAATTAAATAAGGCCCTCGTCCATGCCTGAAGTAATTTTTTTTTCTTCTGACAAACATTGTTTGCTTGTTACATATTACCATTACCGAAACCGAAACGAAAGTGATATGCAAATGTTGACAGTGGCACAGTTTTTATGGACCATCATCATCGTCGTCGTCGTCGAAATCGAGATAATGATGATCCCCGTTCAGATCTGATCTCTCTCTCTCTATCTCTCTGTACACACAGGTAATAGCTATGGTAATCATAATGGTAAACGACATGAGGCTGCTGTTTGCACACCTTCCATCTTACAGGGAATCTGGTTTTCGTAGTGCCCGTCGGTCCAAATTAGGTGGTCAGTTCCATTGTGGATTCTTCCCGTTGTTAGTGTAAATTTAGAATAGACAAATTAGAGGCATATATCCAAAAAGTAAACCGAAAGCCAGCTGCATGACATTTATCTATTGTTCGGCCAGATTTTTTAGCCCGTGCTAAGTATTTAACATGGAAAAACTCGTACGAATGCGTATTTATTCTATCCATTTTGTCTTTGTTTAATTTTTGAGTTGCTCCAAATGGCCTGGACTGAAAAAATGGTAGGAGGAGCGGAGGGGATATATGGTTGCAAGTCGAGGGTATGTATGATAATTATACGAAAATTTGGGTTTTATTTTTATTTATATATTAATTATTTAAGGTGTATATTCTTGGGTTTTTTATACCTTATATTCTCATTATCTTAAGGCATTAAATTAAAATGAGACCATACTTAATTAATATGCTTACTTAATATTTACATTAAAATAAAAAATATATATATATTTACTTTGCTTTATATATTGCCTAATATTTTTATAAGAAGGCTACAAGAAAATAGTCTATATATTTATTTTATTTTTATTATTTTATTTTATATTTATATAAAAATCTTTAAGAATTAATAAATCTGTATATTCCCTTTAAACAATAAGTAATATATCTGATTTATAGTTAAGTAATAATCAATAGTGTTTCCAGGTAACTTTTACGTTCAAACAGTGTGACCATCAGCTGTGCCTCTGGCGCTCTGGCTCTGCTGGCGCTCTCGCCGCTTCCTGGTTACACTTATTTTTGGACGCCGTCGCCGTTGTCTGCGAGTGATTCCATCAAAATCACATAAATCCAAAACAAAACGTTTTAGTCGCCAGCCGTTGACTTTCCGACCCCCAGTTCCCCCCTTACCCCCCTAGCCCCCCTAGCCCCCTAGCCAACCCCTGGCCCGTCGCCTCAAAAATAGTTTATGTACGAATTTTTGATTTGATGCCAAAATGTCGCAGAATAAATATGTTTTAAAACAGAGAAATCTTTTTTGCCGCCAAGCGAAATGTCGCCTGGCTGCGACGGCCACACCGCCCCACCCCGCCCATGTCCATGTAAAGTTGTGACAACCCGCCCACTTACACTCCATTTATCCGGGAATAAGCCCCCTTAATTTATTTTATTTTCTTACGAATATACAACACAAAAATAATAATGATTTTGTTTGACTTTTAGTGCAAGTGTGGCTGTCATTAACACGACTATTATTTGTTTAATTTATGATTTCATTAGGTGCATATATCATTTAGAATTAAGGGAACTTGGAAATGACCGGTAGAAAATCGGTTAAAATGTTTTTATTTCAAATTCAATTAAATAAAATATATATTAAAATATGTAAGCCTTTTTATTAAAAGGAATTGACTAAAAAACGAAACAAAGCAAAGATTATTTAATTAATCGCCAGTTAAATATTTACATTAAATATCTAAAAATACCTATCTGGTGATTCACTGTTTAAATAATTAAATACCATTAAAAACGTATAACTTGACTAATAAAGTTGTGACATCCGCCCACAATGCACTCCATTTCCTCCCTTTTTTCGGAGTTTCTTTGGATTTCCGACATTTATCGGTAATTAACATTCGGCCGCGAATTTCTGCCTCCCTTTAAAGTATTTTTATTGTTTCCTTTTCTTCATAATAATTTCTTTCTTTAATTTTTTTTGTTGCCAGCCCCAAAGGCTGCCAAAATACATAATGTTTGCTCGTAAATTAGTTTTAAAGACTTTCCAGTCGCAGACTTAGGCGCATGTGAAACATATTTAAAAACGTTTTTTTCTTCAGGATTGGAGAGGGGGCTTGCTGCGGGGAAAAAGGTGGGCCAATGATCTTTCAGATCAGTCGTCAAGTGGCAAAAAAAAAAAAACAAAACTGTAACGGAAAAAACCGAAACTAA
The DNA here is from genome assembly GCA_008042535.1 of Drosophila tani. Taxonomy (NCBI): domain Eukaryota; kingdom Metazoa; phylum Arthropoda; class Insecta; order Diptera; family Drosophilidae; genus Drosophila; species Drosophila tani. The sequence goes on from VNJO01007768.1 coordinate 5,505, forward strand.
AACAAAAAGAAAATAATCACAAGCTGTTTAAATTTTGTGTGGTTTTGTCGAAAGGAAAATCTCCTGTAGCTCGCAAAATAGAGTAATATAAATATAATATAACAGTTACAGTTAATATTACAATATTAACATTTTAATTTAATTACAATTTAAGCACACCAGTAAATGGAGTGAATATAAGACAGCGAGTATTATTACATATCCAAGCCGTTATTTATATATCAACTAATAAAAAAAAATATAAAAGTAAATAAATAACATTACAGTTGACACCTAATTTCCATAACTGTGAACATCTTTCCCACCTATTTCCTGATAAAAAAAATATAAAAAACTTTCCACTCCCCGAAAAACCATAAAAGACGGGCCTCTCCCGCGTAGAGTATCGCGTAGTACTTAAGAAAAACGAAACTAAAGACGAGCACAGTCGAAATATAGCAACAACCATAAAGGTCTGAAATAACAACAAATAGAGAACAAAACGATTTCACGATTTTTTTCGACGCTGTAATAATTTTTTTGTATATTTATTTTCTAATTCTGGCAACCAGAAGCGAGATAAATTTATTATTTCACGTAATTTCTTTATCTTTGACACTTTTTTTTTGTCTTCTGTTTGTGAAGGGCGTTGAACGTAAGGTGAAAAGGGGGGGTCTCCACCGCATTTCCACCAATTGTTTTTTTTTTCTTTTTTAAATAATGGTCTTGACATTTTTTGTATATTTATTTGCTTATCTTTCTCCCATTTTGCCAACACGTGCCTTTAATTTGGGGTTCACTTTTATTTTCATGTATTTATTTTACTTTATTGTATGGAAAATTTTGCCGCGCTGAACAAGTTCTTTAGCTCCGATCTATTTTGGATATATGTTTAAATATTCCATCCCGTCACCGCAGGCGGGTCGAGCCTTCAAAGAAATTTAAGCAAGATCTTAATAAGCTCTTAATCTTTTTATAAATCTTTTCTTGGAAAACATTAATACATCAACAAATAATAATTAAATATTTCTTGGAACTAATCAATGCTTTTGCCTTTAAAAAGAAAAAAAAATCCACTCAATTTTGCACTTCTCTGACCGCTCGCTCCCTCTTCCACGCTTTGCCTGCAATGTACAAGCAATGCAACAACACCAGCTTAAAGGTTTCGTTCAGTAACAAGCGAAGAAATATTTTTCAAAACTTCGATCGAGGTGGCCTTGCCCCTTGTCTCGAAAGGAAATGCTATCAAGCAAACATTCAGTGAAAACTTTTACATTCAGTTGAATCTTACCAGTCGTAAGGGTAAGGGAGACTCTCACCTTACCCAAAACTAAAATCGGAGTCAAAAATATTTTTACAAAAAAAAAGTTTACAATTTCTCAAAATTTTTACAAGAAAAATTTCTCGAAAAAAAAAAAACTGATGACAGAAGCCCAGGAGAACAAGATCCCAGAGGGCAAGATCTCGGAGGCACTGATGCCGGACGAGTTGATCCCTGCACCTATGAATCCCGATGACGAAGCTTGTCTGCAGAAAGTCTCCAAGGTAACGCCCTTGAAGACATCTCTCAATGAAGCCTGCCTAGAGGAATCATTGGAAAAACTATAAAAATGCTCGAGGAAGCCAAAAAGACTATTAAGGCTCCTTAAGGCTCCTTAAGGCTCCGTAAGGCTCCTTAAGGCTTCTTAACAGTTTTTTGAGCTTCTTCTAGCATTTTTACAGTTTTTCCAATGCTTCCTCTAGGCAGGCTTCTTTGAGAGATTTCTTTAAGGGCGTTACTTTTGAGAAAGTGTGCAGAAAGTCTCGAAAGTCGCGACTGTGAAGAAATCCCTCCCTTGGAACTAATCTATGTTGTTGAAAAAATAAAATAAATCAAGTTTTTACCTTAAAAAAAAGGCAATAAAAATGATAAATCATTTTGGAATTAAAGTTAATTTTAATATACTATTCTTTCCTTTAACTTTACTTAGTTTAAGCCTAGAAAATATTTTTCAAAAGTCTCTCAGAAGCTCTCACATTTTATTATATTTTTTTTTTTTTGTCATTTTTATAACGATTTTATCTCAATTTTATTGGCCATTTCATTCTATGTAGAAACGAATCAGCTGTGGAAAATTTTCCATCAACTTTGGAAACGAGTTCCCCTGCCCGGCGATATCTCTCTTTATTCTCTGAATTATGTATAAGCTAGCATGCTGCTATATATGATATATACCAAGAGAGCCTCTACGGTTTCGCTTCTTATTTCATTTTATCGATCCGAACTGCGTAGAAAATCGAAATTGAAAATTGAAGTCCAGTTCGTAACTGAAAATGTTCAACAAAAGTATATATTCTATTCTGCAATGTCAACGAATATTTTCCCCCGTTTGTCGTGTCGTATAAGGTGACATTTCCTGCAGCAGAAACGGCCTTCGAAGCATTTTTATTTCTTCTTTATTTTCGGGAGGCGGTGGTTCGTCGTCTACGGCGCAATTTGGTCTCTTGGCTCTTTTGGTTTTTGGCCAATTTTAGCTGACAAATAAATCGCAAAAAATGCAAAAAGAAATTTTTGTCCAAGTTAAGCGAAATTACATTATTCACATCGGTGGAGAAGTACTCGTAAGTATTTATTGAATATTGAATATCGAATTTGCCGACGACGACAGGTAAATAACGAACAAAGAGCGGGGTATTATGGGCAGTGTAATTTAATAACAATAATAATATTGTTTATTGTGCTTAAACATCAGTTTACAAGTTTGTAAGTGTCAGCAAAAAACAAATCAAGTTGGGGAATAAAAATATTGATTGAGTAAAAATTGAGGGAAAAACAAAATTTTGGAAACATTTTCATATAAAGAAAAAAATAAAATAAAACTGTTTTAAGCTCCTTATTATAGTTAAAATAATACAAGAAAAATATGTATATGTTTAAGAAATTATTTCAAAAGTAATTAATTTAGATTTCTAATATCTGAATTTATTTAGAAACTATGAATTTCCCTCCTTCAAAAAAGTAATGCAAAAATCCTATAAAAAATACATAAAAGCTCTGAAAATTATATTGATTACTCTAGCCTCTGTTTTTGTTTTTACTTTTTTATTTTTAGTGTTTTTCTTTGTTTTGCATTTACTTCAAGTGCCGCATTACGTTTTCCCTTTTCCGCCCTTTCGATATGAACTATCAGCATATATTACCATATACATATAGAGCTTTGCACTTGAAACCTATGGAAAAAAAAGACGTTGCGTTTTGAATTTCCATTAAAATACGATTTTTTACTTCGGTCTGGGAGTAGGAACTTTGTTCTCAAGAAATAAATTTGAGAACACCGGAATGTCTGACTGCAAGCATTTTATAAATGTCTTAATTCTCGCGTAATCATTTCCCATATTTTTGTCATTTTTGATTTCTTTTTGTCGGATTTGATTGGAAGAAGCGGAAGGTCTTGAATTTTACACGCGCCAATATTTTTTCTGTTTTTTTTTAGGAGCAAATACCTTTTTCAGTTTTTGTTGGGATTTATATGCTGACTTTAATGGCTGATTACCTAAGAAGTGAAGTGTTTTGTCATCATTATAAGGGGATTATATATGTATACCTATAATATAATTTATGTATGTATTTTAGGGACTTTAGTTTTAAAGTTTGAAATTAGTTACGCAATAAAAATATATGAAATATATTTTCTGTATTTATGAAAATTTGCCTTTTTTCTATTTATATTTATATATATTTTTTCTTGAAGTAATTGGCTAATATCTATTTTGTTTAGTTTACGAGAGCTTTATTTAAGGTATTAAAAATTTAAATAAATTAAAGAAAGAGAAATAAAAATAATAAAATATTATAGCAACCTATTAAGTATCGGTATTTATTTGTTAAGCATAATTTTTCCTACATATTTCCTATGGAAACTAACTAAGTAAAATTCTACCAAACTCATAAATACTTGATCCATTTTCCATATTATTTAATTACTTAATTACTTAATTTTCATTTGCAAATTTAACCCGATCAATGGGGTGTAAATCAGAGACTTAACCAACCGATCTCTGGGGTCAAGTGGGTGATAACCTTTCGAATAAAAGCAACAACATAAATGTTATATAAATCGTTAACTGTTGCTGATTCGTCATGCGTGTCAAGGTTGTGGGGCAAAGTGCGTGAAACTTCTTATAAATTAATCGAGTGTGCGTGTGTTGGTGTGTGGAAAAGCTGTCAAAACAACAAATGTGATAAAAGTGAGCAAATGCTTAACCCTCCCATTCCCTCGCTCCAATCTCTCATATTCCTTGGCCTTCTAAGCGCGTGGGAAAATAGAAACTCAACCGCAAAGTGTTATTTCGTCTTTTTTTTTTGCTCTTTCTTTCTACTTGAGTTTTTTTTTCGGATTCTTATTTTTTTTTTTTTTTTATGTAGCAAGTTAGATAAAATGGAATTAAACAAAACGGCGAAAAACGTCCAGAAAACTAGGGAATGGGCTCACGAACTTAAGATGCTCTAGTTGCGAAAAATATAATAATACCCGAAAATAAAAAATATTCAAATGTATAAATAATTAAATTAAATTAAAAACCTTTAGTTAAATCTATTTGAATTAAATCCTTACCAATAACTCATTAAAAAAATGAGAAAAATCCATAATTTCTTAAAGCTTAATTATGTTTTAAAAAAACCCTCCTAATTTAATTAGAGGAAATATCTGCAAGCAATTTCCCAGTCACGCGCCAACACAACCGGTACCCGGAAGAGTGGATTATTCGGTGGATTTCCATTGGTAATATTACCGATTTTACCGGGCATCGATACATCGATCTGGACTGGTTCGGTTCGCTTTGATTGTTTGGACATTTCCATACACTTGTCATGCGCCATATGGCCCAGGCTACACAGGAAAATATTTATAAAATTATTATAATATTTATACTAATAAAAATAAGGTTTAAAATACATGCTATATTAAACTATATATATTTATTCATTGCCTTAACTTAAACTAGATATTCCATTGACACAAATATTTCAATGCCCTTTTTTAGATTTAAAGCCTTACGGAATACTGCACCTTGATAGAGAAATGTTTAACTTTTTATCGAATAAAATTAATTGTATTCTATATATTTTTTTAAAACTTTTTTTTTTTACATTAATTGTGCTTGTTAAGCATACTCCCATTTTTTCTGTGTGCATCATTTGTAAAGGGCTGCGAACCGGATTGGACCACCGAGTAACCTGGGCCACACTACGCCTGCCGAGTGCCCAAAACAATGCCCGTGCCAATTGATCAACTGCCGATCGCTTTGAATGGATAGCTTCGGGGGTAAAAAAATCGGGGACTGACTCTCTGGGGGAATGTGTGAATTGTGGAAGGGCACTGTGGGGCTTAAGCCTAAGATTTTTATTAAAAAGTACTCAGTTACAACGGAATTGTGCTTTCGAAATTGAATAAATATTTATTTGAAAATATTGCAACTGTTTAAGATCATTTTAAGATAATTTAACATCAATTTAAGTTATAACTTAAAATTTAAATGAATTATTTAGGCAATTGTTAATACATTTTTTTCTAAATGTTTTTATTTTTTTATTCTTTAAAAAATGTAAGCTTGAAAATGGATTTTGCCTAATTATTGGATTTTTATATACATCAAATTATCGAATTAAAGTGTTTGATTGATTGGAATTATTGTTATTATATTATTATTTATATTATTATTATTATTATTATCTTATTATTATTATTAATATTATATTATATATTCAACCCTAAACCATTTGCCCCACTGTGCTTGATTCATGCGTTTGGTGCGACAACAACAATAACGACAATATAAACAATAACAAAAACAATAACAATAGTTTGAGGTTCATGGTCAAGCGTTGTAATATTTTAATTTATTTGGCGTTCTTTCTTTTGTCCTCCACATTCGCCACAAGCGTGTGTTTCTTTTTTTTTTTAGGTGTGATCTTTTTTTTTAAGGTGTACAAGCGGTTTTATTATAATAATTCTTAAAAAGATTTTCTTACATTTTCTGTTTTGCTTGTTTTATACGTAAACTCTAGAGATTTCTTGAAAATTCGGTATGCTTTTATTTTTATTCCTTTAATAAATAAATAAATACACAATTTCTTATTTTTAAATACATAAAATCCAAAGTAATTATGTTTATGATGTATAATATTCTCTTCGTGCTAAGTTCTCGATGGGGCTGGCTTTTCGCATTTTCCCATGGCCTCTCTGTTCATTTGGGTTTCATTATGCAGAAACTTTATTTCGGTTTTCGGTTCCTCGGTTTTCGTGGCTCAGTTCGATTCGTTCATTAATCTTTCGCTTCATATTGAGTGGTCATCCCCCTTTCTTTCTTAACCCTCCTCCTCCCCCCTGTTTTTTGTGGGCCTTTGTTCTTCCAATTTGCTTAATTAACTTCTAAACGTCGCCTTTGGCTTGTTGCTGTTTTTGTATTTATTTTTATTTCTTTTTTTGCGATATTTAGCACGCTCTCCCATCTTCCCGCGTGGCATGCGAAATTCCCTTTTTTTTTTTTTTTGGTTGCGACTAATTAGCAGTTTCGTTTTGGTCTTTTATCTTTGCGTAAAGGTTTCTTAAAATTAAAGGAAATAAGTGGAAAGGAATCCCAGTTGGCAAAGGTTTATCGGTGGGTTTTAAGATATTGGGAAATTGGAGAGTTTATGACATAAAATGTTGTTTAATATCTATTATTCTATTAAGAAATATTAGGAACTATACAGTTTATTCTTCTCATTGTTTTTAAACATTTTTATTCACCTTTTGTCATTCTCTTTACCTATTTTTCATATTCAATAAATTTATATTGAAACTAAGTAATATATCTATTGAATTAATTTAAGTTTGTATTATTTTAAAGCATATTTATTCCATTTATATAAGTTTTACAGCATACTTATTGCATTTATTTAAGTTTGTTTTGTATTTTAAAGCATTTTAAAATAATTCCAGCACTCAAATCCAACACTTAAAAAATTTGATTACACTTTATTCACCTTGTTCTCATTCTGTCATTTAATTTCCTATGTTAAATAAATATATCTTGATCTTTGTTATACCATATACTTATTACATTTGTTTAAGTTTGCATTATTTTGTAACCATATTAATTGCATTTATTTAAGATCGATTGTATTTTTAGGTATATTTATTATTAATTTACTTCACATTCCCGCACTTTAAAAGTTTTAAAACAAGTTTTTATAGCATATTCCATTTATTTAAGGCTTTTCTTATTTTCAAATATATTTATTTACAATATAATATACATTCCATCACTCCAACAATTTTTAAATTCATTAATTCAGCTTGTGTTCCTTCCATATATTTATTTTCCATATTAAATAAATTACTCTTGTTCCTCTCACTATATTTATTCAATTTACTTAAGTCTCTATTATTTGTAAGGCATATTTACACTTAATTTACTAAGCTTTCCATTACTCATTTCACGAATATCTTATGGGACCGTCTTAAAACTTAATCTCAAACTATTTGCTCGCCTCCACATCATCATCTAGTAAATTTTCGGCTGCATATCTTTATTAACTGGCCAAGATCGGTTAAGTTGGCAAGTTACTTAACCGCTGATAACACCGACGCCACCTCGCTTGATTGCGACTAAGGTAAGTCGGCGTTATTATAGTTAGAATTACCCAACAACCAGCCTGAACCCCCCCTACCCGAAAAAAAAGAAGAATAAACTAAAAAACTTGTCCCTCGGCGGTGCTGACCGACCTTGGCGGGCGTTTTGGGCAAAATTTATTGTTATTTCTGTTTGAGGTTTTTTATGGTATGGCATTATTAATATAATCAAAAGCTCTGCGTGGAAAAGTGCGAAATAAAATGCGTGAGGCGCAAAAAAAATAAAAAGATGTTTGAAATGTGAAAATAAAAAAGAAATAAAAAAAGAAGAGGGATCGTATGCTAAAAGATTAACGCGCCGCGCTTATTTCTTTTGCAGAATCGCGCGATACAGACCTTGATTGATAACTAAACTATATATACAAACTACATATACATATATATATATATATTTAGTAGTGCCGCTTTAGCAACCAAAAGACCTTCAAAACGGCAGCAAAAAAAAAAGGAAATATTTCACTGCGGGAGAACGTTTCTAAAAAGTGATAGTAAATTAGTTTAGTTTAGTTTGAATTATACTACGACACTTAAGTGTATGACAATTGATAAGATTCCGTTGCCCACCGATATAGATATAGCGCTGCCCAATATATATACATATATGCCGCTATATATGTGCCTATATGTACGCACGATTCCCCAGATACGATTTAGGCGGGGAACTTAATTAGCAGCACTCTGAATGAAGGCTCCCGGCAGTGGGAGGGGAATCACACCACAGCGACCCAAGACCCTTCAGATAGAGGTTGGATCTGTCAGATCTATAAAATGGCGACACGTGCTGAGATCGAGGGGAAGTAATGCTGCCAGGTAGAATTGATATTAAATAATATATTTATTTAACAGAATTTATTAAATATTTTACATAATTATTAATTTTTAATTAATTAAGTGATAAAAATTATTAAAAGTTACCCTTTTTTACCAAATAAATATCCCTTGGCTATACAATCCCCTTGGCTTTCTTTTTTAGCCTATAATTCGGTCGATTGACTTAAATATCTGCCTCGACTTCCTATTTAAACTCGGCAGGAATTTAGCGGAGGGATTTGTTGATATATATACTATATATACATAGAGATAGAGATAGAGATAGATGAAAAGAGGAAGAGCGACCCCAGGTGGGCTAAAATTAACATAGTCCCAAAGTTTTCCTCCTTTTTTTTGTTGTTTTTGATGGCAAGGAACTGCAGCTTCTAATTTTGTTAACACAAAAAAATAAATGCGTCTAAGGCTGACCAAAAATATCCATCAAATACGAGAGGTCCGTGCACTAAGGAAAAACTAAACAAAAATACTAGAAATTTTTAATTAAAGTAATATTAATTTATTAATTTAAGTGCTGCACTTTAAAAATTAAGCTAAGTTTTAATTAAAATAACAGAAATACTTATTTAAAAAGGTCTCTTACTCTTACTTGAAATATATTCTAGTCTGTAAATTGAAAAAAGAAAAAGAAACAGCGAAACCAGTTGGGAATTCTAAGGCCATTTAAGTGATAAATTAAGTTAAAAGTAATCTGTAAATATGAGATCTTATAACAAAGTGCTTTATGATTTAATAATTTAATGGAAATATAGGATTTAAAAAAAGGATTATAAATATAAACAAATAAATAAATAAAATATATTCAAGATAAAAAATATATATCCAAAATGGATATATATTATTTCCCCAACCCTATATTGCATTTCCATCGATAAGAATTAGAGGTAACTCCGCTTACTTACGCTATCTTAAATCAATATTATCCCTATTTTTCGGACGGTGCATCTGTATCCGTTCCGGCGTTGTGCAGTTTAAGGGACTTTGCTGATATTTCTGTAAAAGGTCACGCTCTTGGCGGCCAGACGTGAGTGACAGAGAGCAAACACAGAGAAAACACAGAAATGGAAAGCGAAAAAAATAAGAAAAATATATGCTGTTATCCAAAAATAAACAAGAAAATTATCTCGACACACACACGCGCAAACAGTGCACACGGAGAGCGGAAAATATTAGTTTTTGAACTCAAGAGCTGGATTTTCCCGCTTATCGTGCGTGTGTTTAATGATTTTCCCTCGACGATAACCTCAAGTGCAACTTTGACGAGACGTCGGGGGTCTCGAGAAGTGGAGGAGCATCGAAGTAGCAGGTATAGCCGCCGCCGCCGCCGCCGATGATCTCCCCCTTCCCAAAATTTTCCGCCCTGGGGTCCCTTTTCTATTTATTTTTTAAGAGATACCCTTTAATAGCAAAGAGTTTTGGGAGTTGTTGGGAATACAAATATTTACAACATATTTGCTTTAAAATTAAATTAAATATAATCTTTTAATTTCTTAAAAAACTGTCAACTTTATTCTACATTTTTAAATCCTATATTTAAAATAAGATTTTATAAAGATAATTCAATTCCCTAAGAGAAAACGTATTTTTTTTACATTTTTAATTACTTTGCCTTGAAGGATCTTTAAAGCTCCTTTTAAGAAAATTGTGTTTATATTAGTTAAAATTTTTAAAATATAATTCTTTAAATATTTGAAGTACTTAACATTTTTTAAATATAATTCTTTAAATATCTGAAGTACTTAAAATATTTAAAATAAAATTATTTAAATATTTATAGTATTTAAAATATTTTAAAAATAATTTCTACTTCTTCTACCATCTCATAGTTATTTTTAAGATATATATTAATGGTATCCTTAGGTTTTTTTTCATATTTATAGTACTAAAAATATTTAAAGTATAATTCTCTTAATATTTTTATTATTAAATATAATTTCTTCTCTTTCTAATATCTCAAATTAATTTGTAAAATATATCTCTATGTATATTATTTTATATTTATAGCAAAAATATTTTAAATATAGTTATTTTAATATTTGTAATATTTAAAATATTTAAAATATAATTCCTACTTACTCTACAAACATTTATTTATCTATAAAATATATTTTAGAGGTATCCCTAGGTTTATTTATTTTGAATATCGGTTTCTGAAATATTTGTAATATTTAAAATACTTAAAATATAATTTCTTCTCACTCTACTAACATTTATTTATCTTTAAAATATATTTAAGGTATCCCTAGGTCGACGTGACTTCAGCACCCCTCAATTAATTACTTTTCTTAGCATTTTTTTGGTGTTGATTGTTTTCTTCCCCCGGTGGCTTCTTCATCGCTTTTGGAACTCTTCTTCTGCTGGCTTCTTCTGTCGAGTGGGTCCTTTTTTTTGCCCTGTGCCACTTGTGTGTGTTTGGACCACTTCCCGACACTTTGTCCCCCGAATCTCACAAGTGCATCATCATTTGAAAAATTGGGGGACATTAGCAGTCGGCGGGGGCCCCGGAATATTAGTAGTTGCTGATTAGAGGGAAAGTCAGAGGGGAATCACAGGGAAATCAGAGGAAAATCTGAGGGAAATCACAGGGAAATCAGAAGAAAATCAAAGAAACAATTAGAGCAAAGCTGTAGCTCTCCAGCAGTGATAGATATATTAATCAATTTTTGTATTAACGCAATAACCTTAACAGAGCCTCATTGAGAGGCATTAAACAAAAGCAGGATCTCCAGGGCCTCTAATCCTTGGGCTTGATGGACTGCGTGCGGCTAAAGAACGAGCTCCCGCGGAATAACTGCCCACGCCCGAGCAAGTCCTTCCAGCAGGCCAAGAAACTCCCATAAGCCGGCATATTCGGCGGCTGGCCGGCCTTCAAGCGCGATCCGGTCACTCCCAGACAGGTGGACACCACCTCGAGCGGACTCAGTAGCTTAAACACCGCATAATCGGTGAATACCACATTGAACTCCTGGCTCTCCGGTCCCGGAAAGAACCATTTGTTCAGAAAGAAGACGAGCCATGCGTTGAGCACTAGGTAGCCCACATTGTACAGGAGCCGCGGCTGCAGGCCGGCAAACAAACCACCAATGCCCTCATCCGTCCAGATATCGATTAGAGAGCCCATATTCGAGGTGTACAGGGTCTCACGGCCCACGAACTGGGCCATCATGCGCAGCGAGATCACGTGGAAGGGATGCGAGATCACAATCCCGATCATTGTCATCAGCACCTCTAGCTTCAGTCCCGACTTGAACCGTCTGTAGGTCTCCGCCTCGGTCAGCTGCGACTTGTCCTTGATCTCCCCCGGCGCCTTAAGCCTGTCGGAAACATGATCGTTGACCACCATGGCCAACACGGAGCCCACTACCCGAGGGGCCAGGCCGCGGTAGCAGCCGGAGAAGCCGTCCACCTCACCGATATGCGAAATATATTTGAAAATATTGGGCAGTCGCAGCACCGTTTCGCCGAACAGCATGGTCTTCCTCTCAATGGCGGCGATGGGCTCGTAGCCCATCATCATCAGGATCCTGGCGTACTGGAAGGGATGTATAATGGCGGCGACTAACACCTGGAGGCCATACCGGACCCAAATGTCCACCTCCCGGTCCAAAATGAAGGTGCAGGTGGCAGGAAAGACGGCCATTCTTGCTAGGAATTTCAAAATTTGAAAAAGCGTGAAAAAAATATTTATTTTATAATATAAAACTCTTGAAATTCTCTCTAAACGTTCTAAATTTCTGTCCGCTTCCGATTAAACAAAACTTTTGTCTGTCACTGCCAGCCGTGTGACCAGGCGTGAAGTGGAAAATAGCTTTGACATTAAAGGACTGGCACACTGTTTTGCTTAGTGAATACCAAATAATGCCTGTAGTTATGGTATTCAAAAAAAAGAGTTTATAAAGATAATACAATTCCCTAAAAGTAATCGTATTTTTCACCTTTTTATTTACTTTCCCTTGAAGGATCTTTAAAGCTTCTTTTAAGAAAATTGTGTTTATATTAGTTAAAATTTTTAAATTTTTTTAAATATAATTCTTTAAATATCTGAAGTACTTAAAATATTTAAAATAAAATTATTTAAATATTTATAGTATTAAAAATATTTTAAAAATAATTTCTACTTCTTTTACCATCTCATAATTATTTTTAAAATATATATTAAAGGTATTCTTAGGTTATTTTCACATTTATAGTACTTAAAATATTTAAAATATAATTATCTTTATATTTTTTGTATTTAAAATATAATTCCTTCTACTATCTCGAATAATTTTTAAAATATATCCCTGGGTATATTATAAATAATTATTTATAGTACATACATATGTACATATACAATTTAAATATAATTCTTATAATATTTGTAATGTTTAAAATATTTAAAATATAATTTCTACTCACTTTACAAACATTTATTTATCTTTATCTAGGTTTATTTATATTATTTTATATTAACTACTTCCTTTACTATCTCTTATTTATTTATTTAAAATATATTTAAGGTATCCCTAGGTCGACATGCCTTCCCCATCCCTCAATTAATTACTTTTCTTGGCATTTTTTTTGGTGTTGATTGTTTTCTTCCCCCGGTGGCTTCTTCATCGCTTTTGGAACTCCTCTTCTGCTGGCTTCTTCTGTCGAGTGGGTCCTTTTTTTTGCCCTGTGCCACTTGTGTGTGTTTGGACCACTTCCCGGCACTTTGTCCCCCGAATCTCACAAGTGCATCATCATTTGAAAAATTGGGGGACATTAGCAGTCGGCGGGGGCCCCGGGATATTAGTAGTTGCTGATTAGGGGAATCACAGGGAAATCAGAGGGGAATCAGAGGAAAATCAGAGGGAAATCAGAGAGGAATCACAGGAAAATCAGAGGAAAATCAGAAGAAAATCAAAGAAAAAATTAGAGCAAAGCTGTAGCTCTCCAGCAGTGATAGATATATTAATCAATTTTTGTATTTACTCAATAACATTAACAGAGCCTCATCGAGAGGCATTAAACAAAAGCTGGAGGACCTCCAGGGCCTCTAATCCTTGGGCTTCATGGACTGGGTGCGGCTAAAAAAAGAACTGCCGCGGAATAACTGCCCACGGCCGAGCAAGTCCTTCCAGCAGGCCAAGAAACTCCCATAAGCCGGCATATTCGGCGGCTGGCCGGCCTTCAAGCGCGATCCGGTCACTCCCAGACAGGTGGACACCACCTCGAGCGGACTCAGTAGCTTAAATACCGCATACTCGGTGAATACCACATTGAACTCCTGGCTCTCCGGTCCCGGAAAGAACCATTTGTTCAGAAAGAAGACGAGCCATGCGTTGAGTACTAGGTAGCCCACATTGTACAGGAGCCGCGGCAGCAGGCCGGCAAACAATCCGCCAATGCCCTCATCCGTCCAGATATCGATCAGAGAGCCCATATTCGAGGTGTACAGAGTCTCACGGCCCACGAACTGGGCCATCATGCGCAGCGAGACCACGTGGAAGGGATGCGAGATCACAATTCCGATCATTGTCAACAGCACCTCCAGCTTCAGTCCCGACTTGAACCGCCTGTAGGTCTCCGCCTCGCTCAACTGCGACTTATCCTTGATCTCCGGCGCCTTCAGCCTGTTGGACACATGATCGTTGACCACCATGGCCAACACGGAGCCGACTACCCGGGGGGCCAGGCCGCGGTAGCAGCCGGAGAAGCCGTCCACCTCACCGATATGCGAAATATATTTGAAAATATTAGGCAGGTGCAACACCGTTTCGCCGAACAGCATGGTCTTTCTCTCTATGGCGGCGATTGGCTCGTAGCCCATCATCATCAGGATCCTGGCGTACTGGAAGGGATGTATGATGGCTGCGACTAACACCTGGAGGCCATACCGGACCCAAATGTCCACCTCCCGGTCCAAAATGAAGGTGAAGGTGGCAGGAAAGACGGCCATTCTTGCTAGGAATTTCAAAATTTGAAAAAGCGTGAAAATAATATATATTTTATAATATAAAACTCTTGAAATTCTCTCTAAACGTTCTAAATTTCTGTCCGCTTCCGATAAACAAAACTTTTTGTCTGTCACTACCAGCCGTGTGACCAGGCGTGAAGTGGAAAATACCTTTGACATTTAAGGACTGGCACACTGTTTTGATAAATGAATGCCAAATTATGTGTGTAGCGGGGAAGTTTTCCATTTCAAAATTTCATACACAGACACTAAATGTATAGAAATATACAAAAATAAAACCCTTTTAGTTGTTTTTTCAAGCAAATAAAGCTCTTATTTCTCCCTTTAAAAATTCCCTTTTTTAATATTGTAGCTTTCCTAAATTTTATTTCTAATTATCCCAATTTACACCTGAAAAAAAAAACCACAACCTCCCCTGCTTTTTGGCACAGTTTCCTCTCTTTTGCATCCCATTTATATTTATATATATTTTGTTATTTCCATTACCAATTCCGATTTCAATTCCGATGCCAATTCCGAATTTCCGACACAGACGGCACAGACGCGTCGCATTAACCTGCTCGCCCACGGAATGACCTTGAAGCTGGCCTGACCTTGAGCCGTAATGGCAAAATCCCTACCTAAAAAGATAATAAAACAAGTACACAAAGTACACAAAGGAAAAATTGGCAATTAATGGACTTAAACAAGAAGTGAGAAGGAGCGAAAAATAAAGGTTACATTTATGTTTAATTTATTTTTCTTCGTGTTATAAAACAACCTTTAAGCACCCATAAAAATTACTTAATCATAAAACAATATTTTTGATACCATCTGTAAACTATTATTTATAATTTAAATTATTTTAAATTACAGTTTTTACCCTACAAATAATTAAAAGTATATTTTTTATAGGCTTTGCAATTTGAATACAACTTTCTCGCAAAATAAATACAGGAAAAAATACGTCGGAAAAAGCCGGGAAAAATAGGGACACACGCAGGGGGGGCAGGAGAATGCAGCCACACCCTCCCAAGGGCGTGACCTTCACTGGCGGAAAAGTGGGTGGCAAAGATGGCGTCGTCTGGAATCGCTGAAATCCTTTGGAGATTTTCTTGATTGCGCAGGACACGCAGAGGAACAGCAGCAGCAGCAGCAGCAGAGGATGTGGAAGTGGAAGTGTCTGTCTGGGCGCCTTAATGTCCCCCCTCTCCCGCCCCCCGTCGCATTATTTTCCACACATCTCCAGGACTCGCCCCGCTCGCTCCCTCCCTTGCTGATTGCGGTTGAATGTCCTTTTTGCCTCCCGCCGCCGTCTGACAAGTTTGTTTTGCCGCTGCGCCCGGGTTTGATTACCGTTTTGAAGGTCGCAGACAGCACCATGCCACGCCCCATTTTCCGGCCCCTTTTCACCCGTTTTCCCCCCGGTTTTCCGTGTAGAAATTTGTGCCAAATACGCAGACAGCCACAAAATGGCAAGGAAAAGGCCAGAAAAAAGGAAAAATAACAAGGGATAATGGGATGTTCGGCCAGAGAAAAGTATCCCTAAACATTAAGGACTCGTAAAAACAAAAGAAATAAATTTAAGCGGTGAAGGTAGAAAAGTTAATGTAAACAATTAAAGTTTTAAAATGTTTTGTCAGTGAACTTTTATGGCACAAATAAAATAATTTAAAATTAATAAATATATTTGTAGTAGTTTTATTCGATTAACCATTACAGTTTTACATCTTTATTATTTATTCGATTTTACATCTTTAATGGTTAATTTAATAAAAGTATTTAAAATATTTTTATTAATTTTAGAGGCTGTTAAATAATTTGTTTAATAATTTTGTTTAATAACACTAGTTTACAGTCAAAATGCTCCAAGCCTGTTGATGCGAAATTCTGGTAGAGTTGGGTCCCCAGATCACGAAAATGGCTTTAATTTTTTTTTCTATGGAAGGCATTAAAATCCGTAAATTGAAAGCAAAATATTGAACCAAGTGATAATAAATGTAATATTAAAATATTTATAAAGGCCTTTTACTAAAAACTTTTTATTATTTAGTGTTTATAGTAGAATCAAGTATTATTTTAATGTTTTAAAAAATATAAAAGATAATAAATATTAATGGAAACATAAATATAAATATGTATATATAAATAATAAATAATAAAAGTAATAAATAATAAATATGAATATAAATGGAAAATGCTCAAGTTAAACTTAATTTATAAATAATAACAACAACCTAAGGTTCAATGACACAAACTTTAATTATTTTAATTGAAATCGCGAAAACAACATTTGAAACGAATTTACATTCCTTGCGTCCAAAAAAAATATTTTAATGTGTGTTTTGGGGATACATTTTAAGGGAAAACAGCAAAGGTGAGAGCAAAAGGTGGGCGCATTTGGGGATCCATAAAAAAAGGGAAAGGTGCAATAGGTGTCGGGGGAAGCATTACACATACATATACAACCGAAAAAGAACTCAATACACTCAACCATGCATTATTCATGCAATTTTTTCATGTGGATTCCTTAAAAATAATCAACCTTGAACTTTACAGTCAGAGGGAAAAGCTCATTAAATATTTATACAAAAAAAAAGGTAAATAAAGCAAAGAAACACAAGTGAAAACCAAGAAATTATAGAAATATGGCATATAAATATCCATTATTACTTTTGTAAACATATATTAAGTATTATTAAGTGTGACCATGTTGTTATGATTTATGTAAGTACCATTAAGTGTGAACATCTTGTTATAGAATATAATATTGTATGTTTTCCATAGTTTTGTATTAAGTATCGATAACACGATAAATATATGAATGAGGCGCAGCCAACTTCACTTTATAAAGAAGAAGCACAAGAGACAGACGCGCAAGAAAATAAGAAATAAAGAATCATATAAAATATACACCATCATTTTCACTTTAAAGGTTTTAAAAGGCATACACATAATTAAATAAATTACAAGAAATTCTTTTTTTTTTAATATTGCCAAGGCAGTGTGACCTTGTTGATATAATTTTGACCAGATGTTTGCAACGAAGTGAAAGAGGCATCTCCGACCCCATAAAGTAGATATATTCTTGATCAGCATTACCAGCCGAGTCGATCTAGCCATGTCCGTCTGTCTGCCCGTCTGTACGTCTGTCGGTTTCTACGCGAACTAATCTCTCAGTTTTTGAGCTATCGAGCTGAAATTTTCAGCATAGTCTTATTTCTTTAGCACGCAGTATATATGTCGGACTACTATATCCTATAGCTGCCATAGGAATGATGGCGAAATTAATGTAAACAAAATTTTAACTTCTCTGTTTTTCAACGTATTTCTTTAAATTTCAAGATGTAGCAGTTTTTTTATGGTTCTAGAATTACGGTTTTAATTTCATTAAGATCGGACCACTATATCATATAGCTGCCATAGAAGCGATTGGTCGACTTATATGAAAATGTAAAATTCTACATGTAAATTGTAAAATGTACAAAATTCGATGTTTTTTTAACATTACTAAAATGGTTCGATTTTCAATGATCCAATTGCAGACTGCAAGGGTATACCAGCTTCGGTTTACCGAAGTTAGCTTTCTTTCTCGTTTTAATTTCAATGTTTCAAACACCTCTAACTGCCAGCAGTGTTGCTGCAACATTTTTGAGTCTTAACAGCCACCAGTAAACATTCGAAAAAATAAACCAAAAACTCACTCAATTTGCTCTTTCTCTATGTATGTCCACGCTCCACTCACCATTTAACATTTACTCGTGCTCTCTCGAGCTCTCTCTCTCTCGCCTCTCCTGGCTTCGCCTGTTTTCCCCTTCCTCAGCCTACTTTCCCCCCACATTTTTTTTGCCACCCCGTTTTGGCCACCTTTCTCCCCACCTTTTGTTTTGGTCATTTGCGAAATGTTCTATAATTAGTCAGTTTATTTCGTTTCAAGCGTTGATGAAATACCGGCAAAATATAATAGCCGGCAGAACGGTGAGCTTACAGCGAGCTTTCGCTCTTGCTCTTTCTCTCTCTGTTTGTTTTCTCTCTTTGCTTGTCTGTCTGGAGCTCTCACGCCGCCGTTTTTCGTTTTGTTTTGAGTGCAGTTAGGCGAAAGCAAAAGCAAAAGGGCCACGGTAAGCGGGGTGGGGGCAAAGATAAGTCGCGACTTTTGCTTTTCGGTAAATTAATAAATAATAATAGCGTCGCGATGCAGTTTCTCCTCAATGTGAACGAATTCATGTGTGTGTGTGTGTGTTTGAGCGCAACTGTACCGGCGTCTTTGCACTTTTTGCGTTGTCTCCTTCCTCCTTCCCCTCATTCAACAATCGCCAGCTCCTCCTTCTCCTTCTCCTCCGTCCCAGTGCTTTTTTGTTGCTTTTGCAGCTGCCGGCTTGCTCCTCTTCTTTCCTCCTCTTTCTCCTTCTATCTTCGTTTATCGCCGGCTGTCTTGACACCTCTCGGTGTAATCCTTGCATGCTCTTTGCAAATTTGCAAAATGTGTCAAACGAACGGAAAATGCGAAAAACAAACTAAAGGGGAGGCAAAGAAAATAAGAAGGAGACGGCAGAGAAAGCGCCATGAATAAATAAGGGCGAATGAGGCTGGAAAGAAGATTGGAGATAAGCTAACAGGATTCTTTGAGATAATCTAACAACTTAATTTAAGGAAAATATCGTGGTAAACCAATTAAATTAGTTATCTTAGTAATGCTATAATAAGCATTATAATAAGAAGTTACCCTGGGCACACTAGTTACCCTGGGCACACTAATTCTATTATAATGGAAAACCTAGGCCTTTGGGGTTCGAAGTTACCCTGGGCACACTAATTATGCTTGGAGCTTTGACACATTTTCTAGCTGTAGTCTCTGATTAAGACTGTACCTAAATATGTGTCTTTTTTTACCCTTGGAAGTCCTGACCCCCATTATCTTAGTAATTCTATAATAATGAAAAACCTAAGGCCTTAGGGTTCGAAGTTACCCTGGGCACACTAATAATACTTGGAGCTTTGACGCATTTGCTAGCTGTAGTCCCTGATGAAGACTGTACCTAAGTATGTGTTTTCTTTACCCTTGGAAGTCCTGACCCAAGCATGGCCCCATATGGTCAGTATTTGTGCTTTGTAAACAACTTCCTTATGGCATAATCCCCCCAAAGCCACAAATAAAATAAAAGCAGTTCCCCTTTAAAGGTAATCCTCGCCCAACAATCGCGACCTTCTATGGGGTTTTGCGTCTATAATTACGCCTATGAATCACAGGCTATGCCAAAATACTTGAGTTTTGAGCTCCTCAAATAATTTATAATTGAAGGTTTGCACGGGCGTTATCTTCTGATACGAAAGGCGCCTAAAAAGCGGTAAATTATATTACCCAATCGAAAACTGGCAAAATAAATAGACTGGGACCCATAAAAAAATAACAACAAATCGGAAACATTAAACTGACGATTCATTTTATTTTTGGAAAGCATGTTTCTTTGTAAAAAGATAATTTTTGTGGCTAAAATAAAAAATATTAACAATTAAAGATAGCTACAATGTTGTTAGAAACAAAAAATAGTGCGCAAAAATGCAATTTACGATTACTCACGTTATCAATGGGGGGCGACTGTTTTGGGGCCTCCAAGAGCATAACGGTATTCATATATAGTATAAACCAGACTATAACATTTGAATTGCCATTACAATTACAAAAGCACACCTGTCCCCGGCTCCAGTCCACCTTATCAGCTACTATATTTACTATATACTACCTAATACTACTTACTATAGGCTACAACTGTGGACGTCGTCGTTACAGCAACATTGTTGCCGCACGTGTAAACCGTAAAATATCAGGTAAAGCTATGACTAGAGATGCGCTATAATTTATTCGAAATATTTGCATATTCCATTTCTCAATTTAGTGGTTAAGTTCAATAAACCAAAGAAGAACAAGCTGAAATAAAATACGCATATAATTTCTCAAAACTGGTCACGCTATAGATTGGTAATTAGTCTAGTGACCACAATTTTCGATAACTCAAACATTTGAAAAACCCAAATTTTAAAGAACTTAGTCAGAAATGAAACAATTCAAACAAAACGAAGTGAAATTGGAGTTTGATGTTAAGTTTCGAAATGAAAATCATAATATAATAATGGTTTTAGCTTCAATATTTTAGCTTTATCATCACTATGCAATATCGACGCATTTGATTGAAGTGAAGTGATCCCGGTTACGTTATGTCCATTTGTGAAAGCTCGTCGAATTCTTGACAAACTGGAAGTGGAAACTTTATGACGTCGCGCCACTTGTTGCCATTATTTACGCAGTTGGTTTTTCTCCTCTTGCACATTTTTCCTCACTGGCAAAAACAAAAAAAAAAAAAAAAAAAAAAAAAAAAAAAAAAAAAAAAAAAGCGGCAACACGCGCAAAAATTAATTGCGCAAAAGTGGAACCACCGAAATATTTCAAAACTTATTGAAATCGAACTTGGCGGGAAAAGCTCGCAAAATGCGCGCCAACTTGTTGTTTTCCTTCGCTTGATGCACTTTATACCTTTCCATAGCGAAATGGTAAGGGTGTATTGATTTTGTCTCTTCATATATATTTCTTACACAAATATTTTTTTAATATAAAGAATATTACTTGCATTTTTTACACATTTGTTCTTAATATTTTTAGCTTTTATGATAAATTAATATTCAAATAAACGTTTAATATTAAATTTTAAATTTGCTCCAAGATCTGGTCACACTTGCGTCTCACAGCAACTCAATGGGCCCAGTTTTTACAATTGAATATTAAATATATTCCATAATCTTATGATTACCGTAAATATTAAAAAGTACAGGGTATCTGACAGTCGCATTATACACTGCACATTTTTCTGCTGTGTCGCCATGTTGCGAAATCAAAACAAAATGCGAACGATCGGAAGAGAGAGCAAAAGAGGGGGGGCTTAGGGCACAGGGCGGAATGCACGCGCCAAAAAGTGCAATGGAAATGGCGTGAGTCCGGGGGACGGGGGGTGGTGGCATTTTGGGAGCGGGGGGGAAACGTGGAAATGGAAATCAAAGCGAAACGTAACGGAATCAGCGAATCGGCGGGCGGTGAAAATTGTGAAAACAGCAACAGAGAACTTTGCGCCGTTTTTTCCGACCACCTGATGATTTTGTCGATTTTACAATTTTACGATTTATTTTTCTTGCGATTTTTCGATTATTTTCTGTCACTTCCTCGAACGGCGGGGAATATCAGGAAAAATTTTACGAATTTAAGCTTTTCCTAAGCAGTGCGATAGAGTGGGAGGGTGACTATTGACCTCTCGTTTTGACTCAATGCTTAGGAACACTTTTCGTGTGTCTGAGTACGTAGCTTTAGGTTAAAGGCCTTTTTTGATTCGAAAAAAATTAGTTTGATTTATATTTTTACCAGTTTAAGATTATGTTTAATTGTTAATTAAAGACAATTAATGGAAACAAATTTAACTGGAATACAAATAACATTGGGAGAGAGGTTTTTCTTTATAATTTCTTTATTTCTTATTTATTTATATTTTAGAACAAAAATCTCAAGGTTTGTATCTTGTATTGATTAAAATAATGGTTAGCTTTCACTTAAAATCCTATAAAAGTAATAAAAATAGTTTATGTTAATATTTAACAGCACTTTCACATTAATGTAAATGTGTTTATTTAATATTTTAATTATGAGTGCACTTGAAATATTGACACGAACTTATATTTTTGGTTTAATTTTTATCAAATAAAAACACCTCTTAAGGTGAGTTTAAAGTGACGATGGCACATTCAACTCAAAAAATTGCTGATGCCAAATTTTGTGACGATTAATAGTTATTTAAACATAAATATTTAAAATGTTTTTTATTAGTTTCAAAATCGGCACGCTGCCTGTTATGCCTTTATTAAATTTTTCAGCCAAGTGCCGATTTTGTAGTTTTTAGTATGCAGTTTCAAAGAGGTTTACAATACCTTTCGATCAAGATATAAATGGTTCTGCTCGGACTATCGTAGCAGATTTTCAATTCTACGGCTGTATATAGTAGTCTTCTTGCGCACCACAGTCTCGGTGCTCATCGTCACTACGTGGACTGCCGTCCACAGTGATAGAATCTCTATATGTTCTCCATTTCCTTGTGCCGGAAGGGTTCTTTATCCCCTCATTCCCAATTCCTCCCTATCTTCTTTTCAAAGTTTCTGTTATTTTTCGGCTTTCTTTTCACCATTTTCTTGGCATAATTTAATTAGACTTGAGGTAGGTTTTGCGCATACACACTTGTTATTTTATTTTCTTATTTTTTGTTCGTGTCTTGTGGTTTTTTTCGTTACAAAGTTCAGGGGTTCAATCAACTTGACAAACTGAAATTGGAGTTGCGAAGAGGGGGAAGAGGTGAAGAAGAGGTGAAGAAGCGTAAAAGGTGCAGCTTAAATTACAAACAAAACACACAACAGACTGGGGAAAAAAATAGATAAAAGAGACAATGACACCAGGAAAACAAAACAAGGAAAATAGAGGTAGGATTGGGAGAAAGAGGAGAAAAGCTTCTTTGTTCTTAAATAAATACCAGCTTATGTCCTTAGTTTATGCCTTGTAAACGATCCTAAATTTATATTTTAGAAATAAATATTTGTGTTTAATTTAATTGATTAATTAAAATGTATATTTTGGGTTTTCTTTCAATTAATTTTTGCCAAAAAAATTATGATTTTTTTTTAGTATTAACTTACTTCCAGTCCAAAAAAAATGATGCAAAATGAATTTGTTTATTTTTCCTCTGCCTCCTCCACTTTGTGTTTGTAAACAAATTTCCACTCAAAAGGCACGAAGCAAAACAAAAAGCGAGTGAGTGGAACGTGAGAGAGAGAAAGAGTTCAGCCGGGCCGGCATCGGCATTCGTAGCCTCTCTCGGTTCGCTTCAGGTGCTGTTAGTCCTCTGTGAACGGGAGAAATCCACTGCTAACTCGGCGCTCTCCCCCAAATTTTACTCTCATTCGACACGATTTTGCTGTTAACCTCGCCGGTTCGACCCGGCTTCTCCCGTAAACCGGCCAATTCGACCCCACTTTTCTGTAGAATGTAGACTGTGGCTGTTAAAACGCTCTCTCCCACCAAGTGGATCCCTGCCCCCCTCACCCACAAACTGTCCCAATTCATCCCCAAGCGTTTCAACAAAATCGAATTCAACCCCACGCTTCATAGCAGAGAGAGCGGGAGAGCGGCGAGAGAGTTGTGGACCCTGTGTGGGACTTGTGGGCCCCGAGTGGACTGTGTGGGACTTGTGGACCCAAGAAGCCTATAAATACGAGTGCAACGGCCATTTGGAAAAAAAAAAATTTTTTTCACAAAAATTTTGAATCGCGTGGAAACTCTGGCTCTCTCGCTTTGTGGACTTGTGGCTGTTTTCCCGCCCAACCAAAAAAAAGAAGCAAGTTCGTTCGTTCTGTAAAATATAAAATATAATTTTTTGATCGCGTAGAAATTCTGGCTCTCCAAAAATAAAATAAAAAATAAAAATAAATAAGAAATAAAATCAAATCACAAACAGTTCGCTAAACAAATGTTACAATGTCACATAGAAACCACAACAACCATAGTGCTAAAACGCAAAGAAAGTCCTACTAAACCCGAGGAAAGTCGCGCAAAAACAACAAAAACTGTGAGAAACAATCAACTATAAAATAAATCAAAGAGAAACCAGTGAAATACATAACTTTAAACATAATAATTGCAAAAAGAAAAGAAAAGGAATATTCTCCTAGCGAAAGCGCGCGAAGAGGCAACGGCAAACGAATTTTTTTTGGTGTCCCTTTTTTTGGTGTTTTTGACTACGTATATTCCCGTATATTATTCCCTTTTATTATTTGTTTGACGCAAAAAGTGCGCAACAACACTTGTGAGACTTGCAAAGGAGGAGGCGAGAAAGAGCGCGAAACAGCAGCAGCAGAGGAAACTTAACCAAATTGGATTACCATTTAACACACAAACACTGACAACTGGATACAAGCACACCAGCACACAAACACAGTCGAACCGTCTAGTAACGGGACTTTGTCTACGAAAAGGAAAAGCTGTTGAAAAGGTGAGTGAGAGAAGAGATCGACCATAAAGAAATCAAAAGTGCGCGCGGATAGCAAAACGAAAATTATTAGTGACCAAAAAATTAATGCTATTGTTAGTTAGAAATTGTTAGTGACCAAAAAAATTAATGCTAAAGCAAAATTCTCGGGAATTTGGCGCAAATTTCAACGAAAACGCCGGCCTCAAAGGAATGGGTAAAGGAAGCTCCGTTTCTAACTGTAAATGCTCTCGCACACAAGTGGGAGACAGAACGGCAATTCCTTTTTGTGATCGCACACACACACACGCACTCGAGTTAAAAACGAAAACGAAGAGAATCACTGTGGACGGCAGTCCACTTAGTGACGATGATACAATTTTTAGGCAGTATTTTTTCTTGTTCTCAGTGATTATCAAATTTGAAAATGGTTAAACTTGAAAGTTCAGGGCAAGTGAAGAAAAGTTGTGAAATTACAAAATAAATAATTAAACGCTCTTGGACCAACAAATTAATTATTGTGGAAAGAGGTTTCTCTATGCTTAAAACAAATAAATGTTTAATAAGCAAAAAAAAAAAAAAGGTGGTAAATAATTATAGAAGCCGATTGTTTTCTTGTCAAAATCAAAATATTTAAACAAAAAGCACTTAAATCCAAGTGAATAACATTTTTTTTACATTAAATCCAAGTGAATACAAATTTTTTACATTAATTTCTGTGAATACAAATTTTTGCAAAAGGGTGTGTGTGTGTGTGTGTGCTTTCAAACTGTACCCTGTTTACCGTTAGTTTTGTAGTTATTCTATTTTTCGTTCTGTACCCTGTTTACCGTTAGTTTTTCGTTATTCCTCCTATATTCTCCTATTTCTGCCAATGCAACGGAATGTAGATCGAAAGAACACAGAGAGAAAAGAGATTTATCAGTTGAAGGTCAGTCGAATATGAGTGGAATGATTATTGGAATGGGAATGGGAACGGGAATTGGAATGCGAATATTATTTGGAGGAGCTTCTTCCCTCTCCCTCTCCCTTTTTGCTGTTGTCAAGCTGGAAGAATCCAGAGTCAGAGAGCGAGGAACCGTTAATAGTGTATAAATTGAATAGCGTATACAGCTTTTATTTACTTTTTGATAACATTTTCTGAACTCTCGACACTGACGTCAGGCGAAACGAAATGGAAATTGGGACACGTTAAAAAATGTTTTAGTAAAAATTATAAAAACCTCTTGGATACTTTTAAATAAAATATTATGAAAAAATTGGGATTTTAACATGTCCTAACATGTTTTAGTAAAAAATAAAAAATAAATTAATACCTTTTGGATATTTTAAAATAAAATATGAAAAAATTGGGATTTTAACATGTCTTAACATGTTTTAGTAAAAAATAAAAATTAAAATGATTACCTCTTGAATACTTTTAAATAGAATATTATAAAAAAAAGGTTTAATTTATAAATTTGGGGAAATAGAAACGGGTTTTAATATTCCTATTTCTTTAAATTTTATTTTATTGTAATTGAACTCTAATTTGAATTATAATCAATTATAACAAAATAAAAAACTAAATATTTTACAGATTTGTATTTGTTAAAATAAAATAAAGCGGGACTGGCACATTAAAATTGAAATAACCGCTATTAATTAGTTTAAATATTTGTGATGCTTTTGTTTAGCTATTTACAATGATTTCTCCCTTTTCTCGCTTGCAGACACAGCTCCAACTCAGGAAATAAGATAGATTATACAGAATAAAAATGGCCCTAATGTACGACGAACTAAAGTTCGATGTTCCGATGTTGGACTCCAGCACAATGAACTATGAATATGACCACATGATGCTAAGCATCGCCGACGATCTGTTCGATGACCAGATGGCCAGCATCCATCGCGATTGTGAGAAGATCCAAGATGATTTTTGCCTCGACGATAGCTTCTCCCTGGGCGAGGAGGACCTGAAGCCGGAGATTCGCAACGCAGACCTCATGTGGTCGGCGACGGCGGGCTGCAACAATGGCGGCGCCGCATGCCACAGCTCCTCCAATGGCAACAACAGTGCCGCCTCCTCGTACAGTGAAACCAGCGCCATGGCCTTGGCCGTTGTTTCTGGCTCCACGAATCCCTACTCTACCTACCAGCGCCAGCAGAGTCAGACCCAGCAGCTGCAGCAGGAGATTACCGATGCTTTCCCGGTGACCATCAAGAAGGAGCAGGTGGATGTGGACTATGTGTTTGCCGAGAAACGTCGCCGCTTGAGCGGTGGCGGCGACAAGAAGTCCCAGTCCCAGTCCGAGGCCCAGAACGAAGACCAATTGATACCGCCCGGCGGCAGTCTATTGCGCAAGCGGAATCCCCAGGCTCTGCCCAGTCTCGCCTTCATACGCAAGGTGAGCGGCGAGTTGAAGAGCAGGAAGGTGGTCCAGAGACCAGACACACCGCACAGCCTCACCGACGGTGAGGTGGCTGCCCCGGAGTTCCGGCACAACGTTGACCTGCGAGCCTGCGTGATGGGCAGCAACAATATCTCGCTGACCAGCGATGTCGATATCAATAGCATTACCCAGATCAGTGGGTATCTGCAGAAGGGCACTCCCTTCGCCGGCCGCTTTCCCATGAACGATATGAACGATGTCCTCGATGTTCTCAATCAGGAAGTGTCACAGTCACAAACCCAGCAGACTCAGCAGCCTCAGCAGACCCAACAGCAGCAGCAGACGCAACAGGCCATCGATAAGGTGGTTACCAGCAGTACAGTGGCCTCTCCGCCCACGACCAGCTCCGATTGCGATTCAGACGAAGGTGATTCGATAAACTACGCCCGTATGATGCGCGAAATACGCAACCAGAACAGCAAGATCATCAACAGCGGCTTCGCCATGATGCTGCACAGTGATCACAGCTACACGCGCTGCAACGATATGGTCGACGATGGACCCCATATCGAGACGCCCTCCGATTCCGGTGAGTTTGATTGAATTGTTTTCTTAAGGGGATTTATTAGAGTTTGAGCTATAAAATTAGTTTCGGGTTCCATATCTCGGGAGGTTTTAAAGCTATGACTATCAAATTTGGTATGTGAGCGTCTTCAGCATCAAGTATTAAGTTATAAAAGTAAAAACAAATATATTAAGAGCTTAAGCTTATAAAATAACAGATCTCGTGGGGAATTAATTCGTTCTACTCTTAAAAATAATTGTTCTTAAACCCCCTTTAGGGCCCCCTTAGATTGGTAATCGTTAAAAGCAATCAACTAATTATAGAACAGGATATCTCGCTGGGGTCGTCTGATTAATTTCCACCGCTTTTCCCACACACACACACTCCCTCCCTCCTCTCACTCTTGCTGTTTTTGTTGCACATTCAACTAGTGTTCGCACTTCCGTTTCGTGTGGGCGTTGCAGAGAGATACACTGAAACCAACAAGTCAACACACACCACACACCGACCGGCGCTAGCACCGGAAAATCGATCGGGGAAAAACGCCTACGTCAACAGCAAACGTAGTAAACTTGTTACGTTGCAGCACACAGCACACGCCCACGTTTGTCTGAGGCGATTCTCATTGATTTTTGTGTGTGCTATTCGCCGTTTGCCGTTTGCCGTTTGGGCTTTCCTTTACGCTCTTTTCCTTCCACCCACAACTGGGAAAATGTTGGCGCGTGGCTTTCATGGCTCATTGTGTATATACATATATTTTTTTTTTTACGTTTTTAATGTTTTTCCATGGCGTCATCCTCTCTCCCAACAAAAAAAAAGCGAAAGAAAAAAAGTTATCACTAGCCAAAAGGAAAAGGGGATGATGTTCTTGCGCAGTACTACGCCCAAAACCGAAATAAAAGAAGAGCTACAAGCGTACATATAGCGGAATCTCGCGCTCTTTCTCTCTTTTGGGCCAACACCCCAAAATTTTCTAGGCTTTTCCTTGTGACGCCGCCTGTTGTTGTTGGCCTTGTTGTTGTTGTGCTTTTCAAGGATGTCTGCCCGTGGCCACGTGGCAGACAGCCCCAAAATTTTCCTTCCTCTTGCCGGCATTTATGTGCTTAAATACCCTATTTTTTCGGGGTGATTGCGGCTTAGCTTGAAATATGTAACCTAATGCAAGTTTATTATTATTTTAAAAATAATATTTATTAAATTTATAAACTTGAGCTTTAATTTAATAATAAAAATAAAAAATATCGTAGTTTATCTCTGGATTCTTCTTAATTTTTTTGATTTTATTCGCTCTCTTATTTCAATGTGTGTCGTTTTCTTTTTTATAATTTGCAGTGTGCCCGTAGTATCTTTTCTACTTAATTCTAATTTCATTTAATCTCGGCGAAATCTTAACATAAAATGCTAAATGCTTTACAAAATGCTAAAAGGGCTACACTATGCCATACTCGTAGTACTTAGTTAACGCTTACAAAATCCTGTTAATTTTATTAAGTAATTACCATTTCCCAAACTCTTAACTACTTTCCTCCATTTATTCGATTTATTTGATTATTTAACAAAATCATAGGGTATCCCTTGAGTCTGTATATTTTCCCCCACCGAGTTCAATGTCTCCTCTCTCTTTTTGGCGCGCAAAAATCTTTACTATCCATTGAGCAACCCTCGCACGCGCGCCGTCTCGCTCGCTCTGCCGCTTCTCACGCTTACGTCACGTCACGTCAATCATCTTTTACTACGCTTTACGCTACAACTACAACTACGATTACGACTACGACTACGACGGCGACTGCAAAGCCAAATACAAAATGCAAATACAAATGCAAATACAAAAATGCAGCCACGCAAAATACTACTTACGGAATACCGTAGTTTCTTGATTCATTAAAAAACATGAAAAATATTACAAAAAAAAAAAGACAAAAGCTTTAAATAATTAAGACTAAAAACAAATTCCTTTATAATTATTAATAAAAAAAACTGCACAAAAAGCAAAACCATACACGGACGCTGCGATTTCGCTCACACTTGTTTTGGTCCCATGCTCGCGTGCTCGCTCTCGCCGGCCGGTTGGCCTCCTCTCCCTCGCTCTCTTGCAATTCGCCGAGTGCAGTCAAACCGAAGTGCAAGCACACACAAACACACTTGCGCGCCACTTTTGCACGTTTCGCACGTTTGTTTTGATTGTGTGTTGTTGGCTTTTGGCTTTGCTTGCGCTCTGCGCTTTGCCTTTTGCTTTTTTGGGTGTTGTCTCTCTCTGGTTTTGCATTCGCATTTGCGCTTGTTACTGTTACCAAGCGCTCCACATATTTATTTATTTATTTTCTCCCGCTGCGAGCGATTAGCAAAGAATAGAATAAAATTAGAAACAAGAAAATGGCGAGGGGGGGCCCGGGGGGCTGGCATAAATTGAGTATAAACGCCCACGACTGAGCCCATTTATTTATTTTAATTATGCGTTGCCGGCAAAAAAATAATAAATAATGAAGGAATTTCACTAAGAATTTATGGTAGCAAAATAAAACAATGCAAAAAGTTAACTAACAATTAAGAAACATAATTTCATCTAAAAGTGTAAAAATTAAAAAAAAAAAAACAAAAACAAATTAAAATTAACTAAAAATTGTTAAAATTATTTTAAAAATTCATAATTTAAGAATTAGCAAGTGAAATTAGTTAATATATCAAGTATTTCCTATATAATCCTCAACTTTACCATTCCAAAAATACAAATAATAATCTTAGCACGCTAGCAGAGACTCGTCAGAGCTTAACCAAAAACCATTTCAAGTTTTCCATCTTAATTTAATAGTTTCCTGGAAGAATCTAGCAAAAAAAAAAAAAAAAAAAACAGCAGAGGCTCGTCAGAGCTGTTTCGAAAGAATTTTCATCAGTAGCCAATGCTTGAGTATTTTTATAATATTAACCAAAAACCATTACAAGTTTTCCCATATAATTTCCTTGAAGAATCTACCAATCCCGAACCAAGACTAGATCTCTTATCTCCTTGCGCACCACAGTTTAGGTGCTCATCGTCACTACGTGGACTGCCTTCTACTCTTCTTTCTCTTTCTTCCACCGCATACAACATAATCTACGGAATTCCATGTCATCATCATCATCATCACCGCCACATCACACATCTCACATTCTCAAACATCATAACTTTTCCACTGCTAATTTAGCAACTAAAAAACTAAAAAACTTGACACAAGTGGTTCTAAGATTAATTCTTTTCTTTTTTCGACGCCCAGCAACGAGAATTAGAAATAGATATCGAAATAGAAATAGCAGAAGCAGAAAAAAAAAAGAAAAGAAATGAAATCAGGTGCGTGCCGCAGATTAGCAAATATGTACGTCTATCTACCTCTCTCGCTTCCGCACGCGCACGAGCGAGCGAGAGGGCAGTACACAGAGACACGCACTTGTATCAATATCAGTTGCTCCCCTTCTTCTTCTATTTGTTCTCCTCTTCTTTCTTTTAGTGATATGCTTCACTCTTCTGCTTCTTCTTCTTCTAATTAGTATAAAAGCTTCCTTTTTCGGGGTGTGCGAAAGGGAGAGGGCGTGTCACGTGCGAGCGAGAGCGGGAGAGAGAGGCGGCGGTTGGCAACAGAAAACAGAAAAAAAAAAACGGCTACGCACAAAATCCAATAGATTTGCTTATGTGTGGGTGCGAAAGGGAGAGGGCCACATGCTACATGCGTAAGTTGGCGCCTCTGTTTTTTGTTGTTGTATTTGTTGTATTTTTTGGCATTTCGCACCTTGCTCTGTGTGTGCGTGCTTGGAAAAATGTTAATGAACTGAACCAAGGTCAGAGTCGCTGCTGGAAAAAGTGCGTAGAAAACGAAATGCGCGAAAAAAAAGAACACAAAACCAAAAACCAAAACCAAATTTAACTTTTATGGCCAAAAGAACTTTGAAAATTACTCACGGAACCCGAGAGAAAAAAAAAAAAAAAATTGTTCAAAAGGTTTAATTTCCTTTTCGGGTTTTCACTTTCATTGCTCGCCTTAATTTATGCGTGTCTAGTTTGGTCACACTGAAAAAGTAAACAAAATCAATGTAACAATTGAAAGTTGAGATAAAACAACAAAATAAAAACTTGGGAATCGTACAGGATGAAGAATTACTACAGGAATAGGGGGTGTGTATCATATCTCTCTTTTTTTGGGGGCTTGAGGAGGAATAACTATTAATCGTCACAAAATTTGGCATCAGACATTTTTTGAGTTGAATGTGCCATCGTCACTTTAATCTCACCTCGTTAAGAGGTGTTTTTATTTGATAAAACAACAAAATAAAAACTTAGGAGCCTTCCATCTGGAATCGTACAGGATAAGAATTACTACCGGATAGGGGTGTGTATCATATCGCTCTTTTTGGGGGCTCGAGCAGGAATGTCACCTCTAAATTATTTTTAATAAATTATAATAAATCTAAATATATTTAGATCACAAAAAAAAAAAAAAACTCGGTGCTCATCGTCACTACGTGGACTGCCGTCCACAGTGATGCCCTGTTTAATTTTTTTTTCGTCAGTGTTTTGCCTTCTTTTTCTTTTTTCGGCAGTTTCTTCAAGTTTCTTTGGACTCGGTGTTGCTAGGCGCGTCTTTCCGTCTTTATCTGCCTCTCTCGCACGACACTCCCCCCTTCACCGTCTCTTTCTGTTGTACGAATTGCGTCGTAGTTGGTTTTGTTGTTGCTTTATTCGCACACGTGTAGCAATAAATTGTTATGCTCAAGGTCGCAATAGCGGCGACGTCGGCGGCGACGGCAGGCGATAAAAATGCCAAAAGCCCATACAGAGGCAGAGGCAGAGAGTGAGAGACGGAGAGGAGATGGGCAGAGAGAGAGAGCGAAGCTTTTCTTGCTCCCTCTCTCTCGCTCACGCACTTGGCACAGCTTTATTTATTTATCTTTTTTTTTGCAAACGAGCCTCCCTTTATGAGAGATTTCCTGCTCATATATTTCTACATAAATCCAAAGTCTTTATGCTACAGGGAAGACCTGATATAGGGGAAATGGGATTAGCCCCCATAAAACCTTGGGAAATCTATGGAAAATTTATTATTGGGAATTCCTTCCTTCATGTTCCTTCATGTTGCCAAGCACCCAAAGGTTGCCAGAATGTTGCAAAGCACCCAGAAAGTTGCCAGAATGTTGCAGAACTTGCGCACAAATGTTGCCAGACGCATTTTCATAATTTATGTGCCCAGAGTTACATTATTACATTATTGATGTGATGCTGTGGCGATATGTCGCATTGCGACGCCGGTCAACATTAGTCATTATATTTGGGAGGGGCTCTTGGCAATAGGAAAAGGCTTAACTTGATGACTCACATCCTGCCTTTTTCCGCCGATGGTGAAATTCCCATTTTTCCATTTTCCCCTGGGCTGGGGCCACAACTACGTCACATGAGCGGAGGCAAAAGGAAAAGCCGAGAAAAGGAAGCAAAAGTGCAACAAATGCGCGTGGGAAAAATCAGCCAGTGCAGCGGCAGCAGCAGCGGAAGCACTTTTTTTTTTTCTTGCCACAATGGTCTCGAGACAGTTAGGGATAAAGAATTAGTTAATATTAATTTAATTAATGAAGAGTGCTTGTTGCTCTTAATTTTGTTTACACCCAAAAAAACCTATAAACCATAGAACCTATACGATTGTTACATGAATTCTATACTCTTGAGTATGAAAAATTTCTTACTAAGATGCTTATCAATTTAATACTACGAAAGTATACATTTTATACTCATCTGCACCAATATTTCATAATAATCACTAACGCGACAAACAGAAAAGCACTAAATTCCAGCTAACGCGATATGTTATCGAATTTTTGATGTAGGTTCGTATAAAAATAATACTCGAAAATACACAATTGAAACTATAGAGTATAAAAACTAAACTTTGGAGTATACATTTGATATTTTGAAGTATAAAATCTATACTAAACTCGTTATACTTTTAAGACAACGCGTAGAAATGTTAAACTCTTGTTTTTTTTTTTTTTGGGTGTACTAAATCCCCAAGGCTATAGGCAATTTTTTGTATTTATATTTTTGTTTACTCAATTTATATCCCACATTCCCGACCCCATTTCTCTGGCCACAACTGTGGCCGGGTCGGGTCTCTATTGCTGGCTTTTCTGGTTGGATGTTGCAGCCGCCGCCTGATCTGCGGTTGAGCGACATGTTGCCAGCAGATGTTGCTGCTGCCGTGTACTTGCAATTTCTGTTGCAGTTGCAATTCCTGTGTGTTGTTGTTGCTTCGCATGAGGAGGCGTCTGTTAACCTTTGGCCAAAGTGCACCATGTGTTGCAATTTATTTGATTTTCATGCGAAATGCCAACGCAAAAACTACAAGAAGATCGAATAGGAAGGAGGGCGTGAGGCGTGGGAAAATGTGGCTAAATGTGCATTTATTTCATGTACAATATATGTATATATATTTCTGTGTTCTCGTTTTACTACTTCCACGAAATCCGCAATCGATTTGTATTTGGAATAAACAAGGGGGAATACAATATGAAATGAAATCATTCAGCCAGCGGCGCTCGATGATCTAAAGCCAACACAATTATTCTGCTCCTCCCTCAATGAACTTTCTTCCTCAAAATATTATTAGTAATTTTTATTGTTATTTTTTATCTGCGGGGCAGGGCGGAGAGCTGGGATAGATATATAGATAGATAGATACATATATACATAGATAGATAGATAGATAGATAGATAGATACATAGATAGATGTGTCATAAAAGTCGACGCGGAGCACAGAGTAAACAAACTGAGGCAAAGTGAACGCAACAACACCTCGTTTTGTTATTAAACAAATTTGCCAAGGGGAGGGAGGGGTTGAAAAAACGTCTCCAGACTTGATGTTATTATTGTTACTGTCGTTGCTGTTGTTATATGAGCGCATTTGTTTAATTTTACGACTTGTGGGGGGTTACAGTGGTCGAGAAAAGGGAATATATTTCAAGTTAAATTTCAGTTTATTTATTTATCTTCGCTTATTTTATTTTTAAAATAGTTTCACATTTAAATGAATTAATAACTTAATTCCATTATCGTGTGATGTTTCATCCCGCATTGATGACTCAATTTTTATTGATATATATTCCATGGTAGCGCCAAGTGGGCTTAATTTGTCCCACTGTGCCTTATTTGTCGTTGCCTTTTTTCGCGCTGCTTGTGCTTGCTTCTTTTATTTTTTTATAGGCTTTTTAAAACATTCTTGTCTGTATTACATCATTTGTGATGTGCCTTTGCCTTTGCCATTTCCATTTCCATTTCATTTGTCTGACCCCCAGTCCAGAGAGGCCTCGGATTTAACCCTTTCTGATATCTGAAGCATCTCATCTGCTGCATTTTTTTTTATATTGATGATGCACTTGTCCCTTTTGTTTTTTTTTCTTTCTGTTCTCTGTTTTGGGGTCTCCCTTTGCACTGTCTGTCCGCATCTTCCTCCTGCCCATCTTCCACTCACTCATTCTCTTCCTATGCTAATTTTATAGGGCAAAAGGCGCGTCTGTATAACTACACACGTACCCCTGTATATGTATGTATATATATTTCTGTATAGGAAAAACCCACCTCCCCTTTTTCCTGAAAATGCGGCCTGCACAAAAGTTGCGCAACATGTGGCGGCGTGTGTGCATTTTATTTGCAATTGTAATCAACGGCAGCAGCCGCTTCCTCTTCAGCCTTGTTGATACCCTAATAAAGAGTATCGTAAATATACCCTAAAAGCTTTATTTTTACCAAGATCCTTTAATGAACAGAATTTCCCCTTGATTGGTTCAACCAATTCTGAGATCCTTGGCTTATGGTTCCAGATGATCTTCAAAAAAATGGTTCAATTGACAATAACTTGCTTATTTATTGAGTGATTTAAGCCAAACTTGGCATATGCTTAGCTAAGGCGATAATACAACCCACCAACGAATTTCATCTCAATCGGAAAATGTTAAATAAAGAAAAAAGGGTATCTGAAAGTCTTTTAGGTATTTGTTGCAGCTTCCATTCTCTGCTCCCGGCTCTTGCTTTATTATTACGATTTGATCTTGGCTTCGTTCGCTTAGCAACAAAAGTTGCTGTCGTCTCGGATATATAAAAAAAAAATTAAAAGTTGCTTTGTTTGGTTTTCTGCTTCTTCTACGCGGTTTCTTGTATTTTAATGCAGCAAACGAGTTTGTCTGGTTTTTTCTCTTTTTTTTTTTTGAATCCAGAGAGGAGATATATGGCTACGATTTGCGCGGAATAACCGTTAGTATCAGTAAAGCTACTCGCACACCCCTAGTTTTGTCTATTATTATTATTATTATTATTTAGCGAACTGAATGCAGTTTTGCAATAAAAAAAAACAAGAAAAAAAACGGGTGGTTGCTGCAGTTTAGTTTGTTTATCACTGCCCATCAACCCATTCATTGTTTATCAGCTTTTGGAGAGCGAGGAAGGGAGAGTCTATGTCTGAGTCTGTCTGGAAATTCCCCTTTCGATAAATAATAAAGCTGTTCGCTGGAAATCTCGCTTTGACAGTTGTTTTTCATTTTGTTTCTTTCATTTATTGATTTTTAGTAGAAGCGTCGTGTGTTTGTTTTGGGATTAATTACGTTTTACAGGGAATTTCAGTCATTCTTAGCTTTTTGCAAGTAGCTGAAATTTCTCGGAATATCAAGTGAGTTGTATTCTCATTTATTTGATTTTTGTTATAGCTTTAATAATAAAAATAATAAATGTAGAATTATTTTTTTAATTTCTGGTTGCTCTTGCCCATTTTTGGCGGCATTCCGCAGAGGCCACTTTTTTTTTTTTGTTTTAATCTTACTGCGTTCCTTTGACGCTGCTAATGAAAAATGGCCGACGAAGCAGCATTCCAAGATTTTTTTCTTATTTCGAGCGGGGCCAAAAGGGGGAAATCTTGGTGGTCTGTTGGTTGTCTAGCCAAAGTGGAATGATGACGTTAGCGCAAACCCAACAAAAAAGGGGAAAAATACCAAAGAACTTGTCTTGAGACGACTCCTTTTTTTTACTTTACATCTCTTGCGCGCTTCTCCTGAAAGAATCATCTGACTCATGCCCACTCGGGCATCGAGCATCGGGCATCGGGCACTGGGCGAGCCTCTCTCTGTCGCACCCATCACGGCAGGTTTCGATTTCGTTGCGGTTTCCAGTTTTATTTGTATTTTTTTTTGCTCTTTTGCACTTGATCTTGCAACTTGTTGCACTTGTCAGCAGTCTCCTGCCCCTTTTTTATCGCCCATTCTTGCTTACCTGGGTTTTATTCCTTGTTTATTTTGTTGTCAAGCGCCAAGTTTCAGGCTTTTTTTTTTGCTTTCGTCATGCTTGCACAGTTGTTTTTCTTTTTATTATTATTATTATTTTTTTTTTTTGCATAAAGAAAAGATTAATGTTTAATCAGTTGATTTGTGAACAAATGCTAAAAAATTTAAATGGAATTTTGACTGTTTTCTGTTTGGACACAAGACAGAAAGCTAAGGAAACATGTTGTAAATGTTATGAAAAAGAAGGAAAAAAAATTTAAAAAGGAAAAAAAAGATAAAAAAAAAATTAAAAAGAAAAAAAATTATAAAGGAAAAAATATAAAAAGGATAAAATATAAAAAGGAAAAAAAATCATCGAAATGTTTAAGAGATTTCTTTATCCTTCATCATTATTTTTTTTTGTTAAGACAATTTCATTCAATTATACAAAAATAAATAAATATAATTAAAAGTAAAGTCATTAAGCCTCGGCGACACTGTGCTGCACAGCCTGAAGCCTGAAGCCTGCAGCTTCTTGGTCTGTCTCCACTTGGTTCAATGGTCGCAGCGGAAACGTTAAATTAGCGAAACGGAAGAAGAGAGCCTGAGCCGAGCCGCGCGCGGAAAGCTTTCTCCAATAGCTCTCTCTGTTGCCAGGCGGAATTCCGTAGGCTGGAGAACACAGAACGGCGAGCAAAAAAAAATAATACATATAATAATAATAAAAGAAGGGAAAACAACGACCAATGACGTCAACAACAGCACACACAAAAAGGGCGTCGTCGTCGTCGTCGTCGTCTGTCTGTCGCCACTTGAAATTGAAATCCGTGCAAATCTATTGCTTCCTGAAGTCTGATACACTATATACTGTGCACTATATACTATATGCGGCAGGAGGAGTGCCCCAAACGTTGACACACTAATCCGCTTTAGCAGTCCTCAGTCCTCCTTTTAGTTCTATTTTTTTCCACCTACCAAGTCATAATTCTTAGCCCCAAGGGTCATTAAACTTGGGCAAAAAGAAAAACATTTGCGGGGCTTTAGCGGAAAAACGGGAAAGTAAATAGAATAAATAGGAAAAAGAGAGCTATTGCATGGGGATAATAGGGCGGAGTAAAGGTGGCTATCGTGATGATAATTATTTGGCTTTAAGAAATAAATATTAAACAAAGAAAACCCTACAATTATCTCCTAATTAAATAAATCTAGATAAAGCCCCTTACTGACCATACATCTTTATCTTTTTTTGTATAATTTACAGATGAGGAAATCGACGTGGTCACCTATACGGACAAGAAGCTGCCCAACAATCCCTCGTGCCAGATAATGGGCGCCCTGCAGACCCAAATGGCCCAAAAGATATCTGTGGATCAGAAAAAGCCCCGCTATGGCAACTACAATCTGCCCTATACGCCGGCGAGCAGTAGCCCGGTCAAGTCGGTGGCCAATTCGCGTTACCCATCGCCGTCGAGCACACCGTACCAGAATTGCTCCTCCGCCTCCCAGTCGTACTCGCCGCTGAGCGTGGATTCCTCGAGCAGCTCCAGCAGCTCTAGCTCCAGCACAAGCTCGATATCGGGCTCGGGTTTGGTTGCCAACACCACCACCACCACCGCCACCAGCCAGAAGGGACGCAAGCACTACTACCAGCTGGCCAGCAGCAGCATCGATGGCATTGGTTCCAGGCGAATCATGCATGCGGCGTCGTCTGCGATGCTGAGCAAAAAGTGTCGCGGCAAGAAGGCAGCGGCAGCAGCAGCAGCTGCGGCGGCGGCGGCAGTGGCTAACATTAGCAGCAGCAGCAGTAGCTCATCGTCCTCCGGCTCCGGGTCGCCGGTGGTCCAGGGATCAGTGGCAGGCCACAACTGGCAGCGCCAGAGCTCCAGCTCAAGCTCCGCGGCCTCCGCGGGCCGGAATGGTGGTGGTGCCGGTGCCAACAGCAGCAGCAACCAGTTCAGCGTGGACGAGGCCGATACGATCGAGAAGCGGAATCAGCACAACGATATGGAGCGCCAGCGTCGCATCGGTCTCAAGAACCTGTTCGAGGCGCTCAAGAAGCAGATACCCAATATTCGGGACAAGGAGCGGGCGCCCAAGGTGAATATATTGCGCGAGGCGGCCAAGCTCTGTGAGCAGCTGACCCGCGAGGAGCAGGAGCTCAGTCTGCAGCGTCAGATGCTGAAGGAGAAGCTCAAGCAGCAGCAGGAGCTCCTAGCCAGATTCCGTTTGGTCAAGAGCGAGCCGATACCGGCCAACAGCGGATAGTAGTAATGATGGCCAAGAAAAACCATCAACTGCGTAGAGCGGCGGCGTTAGGTCTTAACTTTTGAAATGATTTTTTTCCTTTTCAGTTTTTTTTTACAATTCTTTTTTTCGATCTTGACTTTAAGCATATATAGATTTTTGTTGTGGAACTTCAATATCAGTTATAGGTAGGCTATATACACATACTATGTTTAAATACTTTTTTTTCGGGCTTGCTTTTTTTTTTTAAATGTTGGTGATTTAACAACAAATTTGATTTCTTTAATGTGATATATATATGATTTTCTTCTTAACCCGCGAAAAAGCATAAACGGAGCAGGAAAAGGCCAAGGATAATCAAATGATCCTTTTCCTGATTTTTCCTTTATGCAAAATCACCTTGAAGTGTGTTTTTTTTTCGTCGCTGCTATAATTATTACATGTAGGACTTAGGACTTAGCCATAGCTTAGAATACTGTATATAACATATATCATATAGGGTTTATATACATAAATATTAACTAGCTTTTTTTTTATATATTAAATTAGCTACTTAACCATGAAGTAAACAAAATGGAAATGAAAGAAAAACAAAACAAAAAACAAAACAAAGCAAGGACAAGAACCAAAACAATGAAAAGATAGAGAGAGAATGAAAGGGAAAGCATAGAGAGAGATGGATGAGGA
The DNA here is from genome assembly GCA_008042535.1 of Drosophila tani. NCBI lineage: Eukaryota > Metazoa > Arthropoda > Insecta > Diptera > Drosophilidae > Drosophila > Drosophila tani. The sequence goes on from VNJO01007768.1 coordinate 45,072, forward strand.
GGAAAAGATATAGATAGATATATAGAAAAACAAAAACAAAGAAAAACGGATACGGAAAACAGACAAAAGTTACAACGAAAGAGCCACAAAGAAAGGAGCCACAAAGAGGAGTTTACCAGAGAGAGACAGCAGCGAAAGCGCGCAGAAAAAGATCGAAGAAGAGAGCACACAAGATCGAACGATATAAGATCTATATATCTTGTAGGATTTAGTCTAGCTAAAAGTAGAACTTTTGGTTGCTAAAAACCCCCTAAGAATAACCCCCGACAAAATCCCCCACTTCAGAAATGTTGAGCCGGCTCCAAAAATACCTAAATTTGGTTCCCCGCAAACTTCTTGACGAAGCGATCCGGAACGGGAACGGGAATATATAATCTATACACTATATATACGCTGCTATTTACGCTATATATGTGTGTATACCCTTATACTTTGACCTTAGTTTGTTAGTTACTACTACTATATACCTTTTTATATGTGCGCTTGATCCTATGTATATATCTTTACATATGTACGAAAGACGCATCCTTGGAGCAGAAGCAACAACACCCCCAAACCTGCTATGCTTTTGCTTAGATACCCTCAGATTCAGATTCAGAATAGATGATATACAATCGATGATGAAAGGAAAACGCTTTTTATATATATACAACAACCCCCCAACCCCCCAAAACAAAAACAAAAAACACTTGAACGAACTCTACTGCCTAAAAGAAATACATTTTTTATTTGCTATGAAGATTCAAATATATGGATATATAGTTTATAGGGAACCCTTTTTACAATCATACCTATATATTTAATTATATTATTACTATATCCTGTTTTTTTTTTATATTTTTTGCTACACATATTAATATATGATATATGATATATATTTTTAACTGATAACTATGCATATGAAATGCGCAAAAACTTAACGAAAATAGAAACACACGGAATTAAGAGAACTTTAAACTATTTAATAGTGCTAAACTAAAACTAAAAACTAAAACCTAAAAACTAAACGAAAACCTCTCGGGATCGAAGTGAATACATAGAAAACGAAAGAAAGAACGAGTAGCGAGTAGCGAGTAGCGAGTGTAGAAATTGGCTGCAAAGAGTTTGTTGTTTGTTGTTGGCGGAGCATAACGAGTAGGCCCAGAGATCTAGACCCCAGAGAGAGACCCCAACCCGACCCGACCCCAAGAGAACTCAAACTTTTGTGAGCTGTTTAACTGTCGATTTTTTGCTAATAAGTTAATAATTGCCGCTCGGCATTACATGTTATATATATATAGCTTTATATATATACACATCTATATATGATAAACGATTAAATATTATACCAACTGTTTACACGCATCTAAATATCTAAAATATCAACTAAATAACTTACTACAACTACTACTACTATATACCATATATACACATATATATATATATATACTAAAAGGACATGAAGCCTAAATGCAAGTGAAGTTTAAAGCGATTCGAAAAGGGATTTGAGTGTCAGCTGTTATTTAGGTTTAGCAAGAAATATGATTGGAATTTGAATTAGTTATATGCAAGGATATAACACAAAAACGTTGCGACGTTTCAACGAAATTTTTTATACATGAGTTCTAGGCTTATTATATACCCCATATACGATATATATTCTTATATATTATACTTTCTTTTTTCATTAAATATCCTTTTTTTTTATTACGCCGCCGCTAAAAAATACAGAAAAAAAGAAACTTAAATACCTAGCTACTTTTTCTTTGAATTAATAATACAAAAAAAAAAAGCAAAAACTTGTTAAATGAAAGGAATAAATATATATTTTTTGTATTGTTTCAAACCAGTAAATGTGTACACACTGTAAATAGCAATCTCGTTAAATAATAGTTACACACACACACACATAAACCCAAAAAGATGGAATTATTTTTATAGAAAAAACAAACAAACAAATACAAAAAGCCCGGAGAGAAAACACAAAGCAATAGACTTAAGCGAATTGTACAACGCTAAAAACGAAACGAAAACAAAAAGAAAAACTTCAATAAACCAACACATACACACACACACCTATACACATAAAGAAACAAAATACACACACACAAAATGCACCTATTTTCCTATAGTACATACAAAAGAAATAGCTTAAACCACAAATAATAATAATAATCCTTGTTTTCTTTCAACGAAATCATTTTCAACAAAACAAACAAACAAAAACAAGAACCGTACAAATTTACGATACAATAAACAAAAAAAAATGACAAGAAACAAACAAAAAACGCAAAAAAAAAGAAGAGAAAACGAAAGGCAAAAAGCGAAAAGCGAAAAGCAAACCTTTTCTTTGTTTTTTAGTCCTTTATTTAATTTATTGTTTGTCGCCACAAAACGCAAACGAATCAACCAACCAACCAACTTTTCAAGTGAAACAAGCATTTTTATACATAATTCTATATTCTTTATTTCGATTTAGATTCGAAACATATATAAAAACAATGACCAAACCAAAATCCTCGCAACACAAACAAAAAAAAAAAATAAAAACGTAAACATTAAACATTTGTTTTTTGCTTATAAAAATTTACAACTAAAAAAGAAAATCAGTTTTTATGTTTAAATATATTAAATATATATATATATATATATCTATTTTTTATGATTATGAAATTTTTTTATATTATACACACACACAAACTACTATTTGAATTAGTTGTTACAAAAATTTATTATTATTAAACATTATTTGAAACAAAATGAAAGAAACAACAAAAATAAAAAATGTAAAAAACTCGTGTAAAAAAAAAATGAAAAACTCATTAAAGTGAAATGAAAAAAAAAAAAACGAAAAAAAAAAGAAACACTGTTAACACACACTGAAAGAAAATGTACGATCCTATATAGACGAGCATAATTGAAATATTATATGTATATTTAAACAGCGCTTAATTCTTTTTTTTTTGTATTTTCGATTATGCTTATGGCTATTTTTCGGAATATTTGGAATACAAACACCAATTTTTGATTTTGACGACAAGAGAAATGTTTAAAAAATTCTGTTCATTTTTGGTTATTATTATTGCTTATTATTATACCATGTAAAAATCGCAAAATAATATTGATGTAACTGGGCAAACTGATTTACAAGAATCAAGCTAAACCACTACTATATAAATATATATATACATATTATCTAATAATTTTTAACTCGTTATGTAGTTACCTATTAATAAAAAAAACAAAAAAAAACAAATTGAAGCGAAAAAAAATGAGAAAGTAAACACAATAATTACATTTTATGTACCTCTTACATATATAAAGTATATATTACACACACACACAAACACACACACTTATATATATATATACACACAAACACACACGAAACACACTACTTTATATAGAAAAACAAACCGTTTAAATATTTTTTTTTTTCAAAATTTATGATTATGGAATTATACAATAAAAATATTTCAACATACCAAGATAAAGAAATCAATTTTTATTTTGTTTTTATTTCGACCCCACATCATATGCTTTATGAGATTATTGAAGCTTTCCAGCGATCCTCCCGATAATTGGAACAAGGTTTTATTTTTTTCGTTTTCTTTTTCAGGCATTCTGGTATTTTTGGTTATTGTTTCACATTTCAGTTTTCTTTGCTGCAGTTTTACTTTTTCAGGCTTGTTTGTTTCAGTCAGATATGGCAATATTTCGTAGAAATGAAATAATCGTTGGTTTTGCTATCGATAAAAAATAATCGATATATTGTTGCAACGATTATTTGTTCAATTTTTGCAATTCGTGGGGAGAATGTTGTAGTTTTTTTTTATTTAAATTAAGGTGTAAATACATTTATGGAATTTGTTAAATGTTAGCTTTCACTTGCTTAAAAATTTTAAAATTCTTAAACAACAATTGTCAAAGATAATATTTAGATATAAAATTTAATTTTTGTGAATTTAATTATTCGACATTCCCCAAAATATTAGAGCTGGAAATCATGCGATATTAATCGATTTAAAATCGATTTTTGCATAGAAAACACCGGAAACATCAATGCTAATCGATTTAAAATCGATTTTTGCATATAAAAACATTGAAAACTTGGATAGTTTTCCAGCTGTACTAAATATAAATTTGTAATATTTAAGAGTTATTTAAAAAACTTGTAAGCTTCCATGTAAACAATGATAAAAATCTTTGAAAGATTTTCCACTTCTCTTTTTATTTTGTCATCAAGTATTTTCTTCCAATTTTCGCATATTTTCACTTTCATTTCGTACGGTAGTGAGTGTGTGATTCATTCGCCAAATGAATCATTTTGTGGGCGATGAAAAAGGGGTGATTTCGGGTGGGAAAATTGCTTTTGTCGCCGCTTCTAATCAAGCGCTTTGGGTGTCGAGCCCGCGCGCTCTCCGCACTTTGTTCGTTCGTTCGGACAAATTAAGTTAATTCAATCAGAGTTGTTGCTGCTGCTGCTGCTTCTGGCCGCTTGCAATTCGTTATTGTTATTAGTATTGTTGTTATTTTACCGGCAAAAAATTTTAATGAAATCAAAGCGACAACAAAGGCAGGCAAAAAGCAGAGAGAAGCCGGCAAATAACAATAACAACTGCCAACACGATAATAATAATAACATCAAATTTCATTTATACCAGCTTCTTTATTACTTTTACTTACTTATATTATATTTATTTTGTTTTAACTTTACTACAATCATTCAGTTTCTTATATGAACTTTTTCTGGGTAAGTGAATTGAGCTGCAAAAAAGAGAAATACGTATAATAAATAAAACAAAAGAGAAAAGCGCCTAAAGTGAGCTCTGATCGAAGACAGAGATGTTCTTTTTGCTTTGCTTTAATTATTAAAGGTTTTATGTTATTGGAATTAATTTTTTTTGGGTTTAGATATTGTTTTATTTGTTCAAATCATATTAAGTACTGTTCATATAAATATTTTGGAATAAATAGGATCTATTTTTAGTTTTTATTTTAATTCAAAATAGTTAAAATATTATGTCACAATATCTTACCTTTACTTTTTTTATTATGGTTTTAATATTGCAAATCATATTAAATGCTGTTCATATTTATATTTTTGAACAAATAGGATATATTAATAGTTTTTATTGTAATTCAAAATAGTTAAAATATTATGTCACAATATCTTACCTTTACCTTTTTTTATTACACCTTTTAAAAATATTTTTATTATTTTAAAAATAAAACTAAGGAGGAGAAAAACCTATAATATTTTATATTATTATAATATTGAGGTCTCCAAAGTTTATAATATTCTTTAAAATGCTGAAAACACCAAACTAAGCCAATTTATTTACTTCTAAATTTATTTTTTCTTATAAAGAAACCTAACTTGCAATGTTTTTATTTACGATTCTGATAGTGGGAGTACCCGCAAAAATCGAAAGGGTAGGCAGAGATAAGTAGCCGGCAAAACTCACACACAGTTGCAGAGATACAAAGCAAAACAGAGACAAAAAATTGGCGTGCACAATTGTTTAAAAAAAAAGAGAAACAAAAAAAAAAGCAAGAAGAATAGCAATTTTTTGTTGAATTTTTTTTTGTACACTCTGAACTCGGTCGGTCGCTTTATTGGGTGAAGGTCACGCCGGCTGCGCTGCGACTGCGTCTGCTTTTCGTTTTTATTTTCATTATTGTTATTGTTTTTATGATTGTTTTCTGTGGCTGCCGCTTCTGTTTATCTTTATATTTTGTAGTTGCTCTTGGTGAAATTTGTTGTATTATTATATTTTTTAAGGGGTTTGTTGACATCTGCAGAAAAAGTCACTGCATTAACTTAACTTTACAGCAATTATCAATTTTTTTGGTAAATTGAAGCATCTTTGTTTTGCTTAATAAATAATAAAGATGGCCTTTCCTTCATAATAATATTAGAGTGTAAAATGACTGAAAGTTGGAACCACTTATAAGCCTTTTTTTTCGAAATATACATATACTTACTAGAAATATTTTAGTTAATATTTATTTTTATTTATTTAGAGTGCTTAGTTTTTAACCATTTTTAATTTCATAAACTTGTTAAACACACAAAGTCACGTTTTCCACATTTAAATCCAAGTACCTAGTACCTATGAATCACGTATAAAAGATCAGCAAAAGTGATCACCAAATGATCTGTGACCTAAGCTATGGTTACTCATTTTTTTCACCACGATCAACGCTTTAATGTCACAGTTCGTTTTACACAGGGAAAATTCATGTTTTTATATTTTTAGGGTATTATTTAAATAAATAAACACTCTAATTATATTCTTTAATAAATATAACAAAAATATTTTGATATTTTTTGGGTTCTAAGGTGTTAAAAATTATATATTTTAAATTTGGTTAAGCCATACTATCCATAATAAAGATTTGGGGATCCACCGCTTATATTTGATTTAAAAATATATTTTATAATCTCAAACTGTTGTTAAATATTATATTTAAGCAAACCCAAAAATACCCATAATTCAACCTAATACTATTTATTTTTTACTGTGCACTCAATTGCCATTTTGGACTCGAATTTCTCCAAAATGTTTTTTTTTTGTTAATTTGTGTGTCGAAATTCATAAATCTAACGCCTCTGCTAAGAGCGCATTTTATTTAATTTAAAAAGTTATTTTTGTCACTGTTTAGCGTATATTTTGGTTAATTTATTGCCTAATTTGATTTGGGAACTGGTCAACGAGCAGCTGGAAGTTTAATAGAACCCCCAAACCCCAAGGTCGTTCCAACAGACACACACACTCACTCACACTCACACACAATGCAAAATCAAAAGTACAAAATAGTCATAGAAACCAAAGGTGTAAATAAACAGAGAGAACCGAAAACTCAAAGCGAAAACTTGAAAACTATATATGTATATGATAAAATCAAGGAAACCCAAGAAAATCTGCTTAAACATAGACAGCTTTACCCGAAATACGAAAAAATACATTTAACAGGCTTCGATAGTTCAACTAAAAACAAAATAATTTAAAAAATAAACGCAGATGAAGGTTGGTTAGTGGAGAAAACAGAGAGAGAACTTTTGTAAACTTTGTATTTTTTCGAAAATATTTAATAAATGTGTTTTACAAGCGGTATATGTACGAGTATAATATACACAATATTGTAATAAATAAACACAACTATTTGAAAAATATTATTTATATAATATACACCATATAATTATACATTATTCAATTATATATATATATATTTAGAAGCAAAACAACAAATTATATGTATATTAACTTAATAGAACTCTAACAAATTTGTAAGAAGCCGAGGCGTATACGTAATGAATGAACAACAAACCATTTGTCAGGACGAAAGGAAGAGCTTAAAGAAAGACAATTTTTTGTAAACAAAAAAATTGATTTACCAAAAAAAATAAGAAAAGTAAATTGAAAAATGTGGAAAGTTAAATAAAGCAAAGCGAAGCGCAGAGCCACACAAACAAAAACATGAAGAGTTTTATTGTGGGAAGGGAATTGTATTTTTTGTTGTGAGTTATAAAATATAATATTTAATATTTAAAAGTGGGAAGTTCTTAAAGATATAGGGGTGCTCCTGCAGATTTGCGGACAGATGTATCCGAAGGCGTGTCACCCAAGGAGACCAGCTGTAACTTCTTCCTTCTTCGGCTTCTTCGTCTTTGTTAACCGGGTGTTCGGATGTCACATAACTGGTCTTGGTCTTGGACATATGAGAGCCCAGGCCAGCGCCAACCCTCTTGTTAAACTTTCAACGCACTCTGCGTGCTTTTTTCCCTTTTATTATTTTCCTTCTCTTTTTCCTTTTTTTTTTTCTTTTTTAATTATGTATAGATTTCGGTGGCTTGCAGCTTGCGCTGGGTTCGAGGCTGGAGAAATCGGACAGGGGAAAGGGGTTGCGCTTGCAACTCTGGGAGCTGGGGTTGCAACAGGTGCAACTCGACGATAGCCGGAGTTAACAGTGTCGAAATGAAGGCGAATTAACATGGTGAACTTGCTGCAGAATATGGGGTATATTCGATGTTTTGATCAGTTAAATTATTAAAAAAAAAAATTGTAAGCAAAAAATAAATAAAAATATTACATAATTATAAAATAAAGTCATATAGAAACGAATAAAATTTAGATTCCGTTTTTTTCAGAAGGTAGCCCCCTTAATTATCAGTATATGCGGCTTAACCCTACTTTGCTGCTCGAACCCGTTGGGAATTCTAGTGCCCGACAAGCGTTAATCGCTCCCTATGCTTAAATAATATTATTTAAAAATAAAGAAATATAAAAAGTTATTTTTAACTTTAAGAAAAATTTAAATGAAACATAAAAAATTTAAAAAGATATAAATTAAAAAAAAAATAATAATAATTAAGATCAATTTTAAATTGTTTTTCGAAAACTTAAACTTTAATTGGTTTTCTCATTCTTGCAAAATATTTGCGCCACATTTCTTCATCAGCAACTGATCTGTATTTTTTTTTTACCTTGAAAATAAAACCAAAAAACCATAATCTTAGTTGGGATAATTTCCCTTTTCCCGACCAAAGAGTATCTTTATTTTAGAGAACAAGGAAAGGGAGATTTCTGCAAGGTGTTTGCTGGCTAGGCACGGGCCCTCGCCATCGAATTACTCCGATTCCCCGAAGATTGAAAGACCCAGAAAGAACCCCCGAGGGGCTACAGAATAAAGGAAAAAAAAATAACCGAGTGGAGGACCGACTACCCAACCTCGCTGAAAACTGATTACGACCATCGCGTCGTCGTGCGTGCCGCCGCCGACTTAATTGAGCTTAATGCTGGCCGGGTTGCAATTATGCTGGCTGTCCCTGCACCTTTTATTTAATGATGACATTCGGGGCCGTGCCGGGTCGCTATTCGATATGATCCAACCCATCGTTATAAATGATCTTAAGTATATATATAAATATGATTTTTAGCCAGTACTCCTTCTGCTCACTGATCGCCGCCACAAAGACATTCCTCACACACTGAACCATCGCCAGATTGATGGTGGGCAGGACCAGGTTCAGGAGCGTTGACAGATCGACTTTCAGGCGTCTGGTGGCCACCTCGAAGGACAGGATGAACCAGTCCCCAAAGACGGCGAGGCTAGTCAACCAAATCCAGGGACTCATGGCGCCGGGGGAGACCTGAAAGGGTTAAAAAAAAAGATTGGAAATCTCTCAACCCCAATTCCGATACCGATGACCCACCATTACAATCCCATAGATCAACATCAGCCAAGTGGCCACAGTGACGCTGCATCCCACCAGCCTGGCCTTTCGCAGAATATTATCGTCCAGCAAATAGAATTGTCGCTTCCGCGTCATCGAGAGCTTGAACAGGGGACATCTCAGCATATAGACCAGATCCCGCAGGCTGTAGGATACCCCGACCAGGCTGACGAGGAGCACCGTCCAGAAGAACAGCGGGAAGAGCTCGTTCCGACAGAGTTTGCAGCCGAAGATCAGGGACTTGATCTGCTCCCAGGGATGAAGGGAGTAGTCGCATTCGGAGCGTTTCAGGAGGCGCAGGATCCTTTGGAATTGAGTGCTTATATGCTGGAGCTCGTACATAGCTTACAGTGGATTTATTCGTGTTTTCTTGCTGTATTTATTGTGTTTGTAAGTGTACGAAAGGGATGCAAAATGCAAAGGGTTCTATTTTTAACAATGGGACCTTTTTTATTTTTCATTTAAAATTAAATTTCATCCGGCTCGAAGGACCAAATTCCCAAATAAAAAGCTCGAGTTGGATTTGGCTGGAATTGTTCTTCTCTCTTGGGGGTTTATTTCGATATTAAAAATGTTTTAAATAATAAGGAAACGGTTCTAGAAACATCTTTGCAAATAGTGATGACAACCCCTTGTTGAGCATGAACATAAATAAAATGAATTCATTATTTAAAAATTTTTTCTTAAAGTCCAGTACAACTTATTTCTTTAAAATGAAAACCCTTTAGATAAACAACCGACGGAAGCTATAAATGTCATTCCCATAAAATTCCACACGAAAAGAAAATTAAAAATCAATCTTGAAAACTAGAACAGTTTGGGAATTCCACAAGCGTCGTTCGTATGTCGTTTCTCCTACCTGTTGCGATCGTTACGCTCGATAATAATAATGCTCTCGGGGGTATTTATCTCGAGCGCTCTTCTCGGAACTATATACCGGCAATTTAATGGCGCCTCCTCCTGTTTCCCTTTGACAACTCTCTTTGTAGTTCTCTCACCTGAGAATATCTGCAGATGAGGCCGAAGTTCGAAGGTGAAAGTGCAAGATGCGACATCCTGCGTTTCGCCATTAAAAGTGCTCGTCGATCGTAAAAACTCTTTTCAGGTATGCCAAAGATGACGATAATAGTGGCCCTTAACCCGGCCGCCCTACCTGTGCCTACCTGTACCTTGGTATTGCAGGTGTTTTCCTTGGCGGAGATGAATCAGCTAACTGAGTGCGTACAGAACAATTATTATTATATTGAAATGCCCTGGCCCGGCATACCATACTTCCCTCGAGTATTTTTTTTTGTTGTGTAGAGATAATTGAGCGCCTCGAGCACTGGAAGAAAAAATATGAATATACTTCTCGTATCTTCTTTAGATTTCTTTACAAATAAAACAAAATTTATTTGTATAATTTGTTTATTATTTAAGCCTTTAAGATTTGTTGAGATACAAATATTTTTTTATTAAATTATTCTTATTATTATTTTTTTAATGTTATGGCTATTTTTTTGCCAGGGAACGGCCACACTAGTCAAGCTCAGCCTCACGGAATGCACCACAGCCAATAGTTCGGTTGAAGTTGGAGGGAAGAGGCTAAGTCCGAGCAAGAAATAAAAATGAATGGAGTCTATTTTAAGCGAGGATTAGTTTAATGAGAGCTTTTTTTAATATAAATACATTTAGTTACAGATATTCCTACAACAAATTATTACTACCAGTGCCTGAATAGTATTTTTCACTATTGCCGGTGGGGTGGAAACGACCGGGGTAAGTCTGACTAATTGAAGACCCTCTCGTTCCTAAATCCCCTCACATCCCACCCTCAAGCCGCCCCTGTGCCGCCGTTTTATTTGTTTAATAAATTTTTCTATTTGCCAGCTAAGCATGGCGTGGGCCACGGTTTTAATGACACTTTATTTTGGGTTTTCGGTTGTTTTATTATTATTTTTTCGCCGGCCTTAATTGCCACAGTTCCAGCCAGCAAGCTGATTCATGCGGGCTGGAAAACTCGTCATTATTATTAACAAAATTGCTTAAAATCGAGTGAATGAAAGGTTTTGGAAAACGATGCCACACTCCTGATGGAAATTCATCAATCTGAATAGCTGGAAAACTGAAAAACTCAATGTGCCATTGTTGACTCAAGCGAGACACTCGGATTTTTGGGATTTTCGGGTCTTCGGGGTCTCTCAGTAGTTAGTTCTCAGGTCGCAGGCTTTTCGATTTGTCACGACCCAGTGTTCAATTGAATATTTTTCTCTCGCATTTCTTGGACATTTCCAGGGGCCAGCAAACGTTTCTTGGCAGCATGACAAGTGCAATTTGGTCCAAGAAAGCGCTTCCTGTCGATGGGCATTAATAAAAGTCGATGGGGCACAATGGCCAGGGAATCCCAGTGCACTCGGCACTCGGGTTCCTGGAAACGAGATCAAAAGGCCATTGGCAGAGGCATTGCAAAGGATTCACCTCGTATTTGCCTTGTTGTCCCTGGGATTTGTTCTAAATTCAAACAGCAATTTGTATTGCATTTTCAATGAAAATTTCCATTGCCTTTGTAGTCAAGTTTTTGCAGATACTTTATTGCTCGTAATCAATTTAAACTAAGCCAGCCCGCCTCTGGATGCCAATTCCTTTAAGGAATAGTAAAGGATTTTTTGTTGTTTTACCTGTCAGCGGGAAAGGATCTTTTAAAGGGGAAGTAAATATGGTTGTCTTTTATTATGTGTTTTTGAAATATATTGCAAAAAGGTTTTCCTTGAATTAAAGTATCTTCCGATATAAAATTAACTAAGAATAAACTCCTAAGAAATAACAATATTTTTTTCTAATACTTAAAGAGGTAATTTATTAATAAATAGACTTTTGCTTTATGAAATATTTAATCTTTTACCTAAAAACCATTAAGAAATATGGCCTCTTTTACCCAAAAATATTTTATAATTAATGAGTAAAGGGTCTTTCTAATCCGAAAACCCAGCAAATACTGAGACTCTCCTTTACTAGAATATATTTATTTATTTTTTGAAGATAGCCCACAGCTTAGTGACTGGATTTCGTCTTCAATAAAAGGAACTAGCTTATGCGATTCTATTTAATATCTTCAGATCCATGGTTAGACCCTTTAAGCTGCGCATCTGTCAAATACTTTGATAAACTTCTTTGAAACAGAAGAAAAAAAACTTTTCCCGGCTCACGTGTATGGAGGGGAAGGGCCAAGTCATGACCATTAATCATAATAAGATGCCAGCTGAGAAATAATAAAAGATTCGCAATATATCGACACCAAATGGTTACACAAAAGAAAAAACTTTTTAGGAGCTCCGAAGTATAGATAAAAATAATTTTAATATAAAGTTTATGATGGAAAACTGTCTGGGATCCTTAGAATAAATATAAAAAAAATCTTATAAATAGTTCTTGACTTTTAATTAACTTTAAAGGACCTTAAACTTATTTATTTTAGTTATATCTTTCTGATAAAATATGATCCCTTTTCCCCAGTGTAATCCCAATTAATGGCTCTCAAATAAGGGGGCGTGCCCACTACTGTATTTGGGTATGGATGAAAATTTCACCATATTACCGGTCAGATAAATCATCATCTTCATTTCCAGCGCCTAGCAACACATTTTCCGCGATCGCCGGCAGGCAACACAAAATTTCCGCCACGCAGAAAATCTTGCCAAAAAGTCGGGGAAAAGGTGTTGGCGGCATAAAAATAATAATAATATTTGGGGAAAATCTAACGGCGCGGCGAAAGAGCGGAAAAAGCGTTTTGCGCGCTTCTTCTCATTATTTTTATCGCCTTTTTTTCGCTCGCCCCGAAATAGATTTGACCTATTTTCTGCACGTTCCGTCAATTCCTTTTCCCCCCCTCGCACTTTCGCTTCCTTATTTATCATATTTCTTTTTTTATTTATCTTTTTTTTTGCACACCGTTTTGCATCTTTTTTGATGGTTCATATTAAATTAAAATTAAAATTGTGGCACGCCTTATAAATAAACGCCGTCTTATTCTTGGCCCAATCAAATCGGGGAAACCGTTCGGGATTTAAGGTATACGGTTTGGTATATGTGTTATATTCAGAAATTTTAGGAAATATATGGTCTTAAATATATTCGTAAATATTTCCTAAGAAAATTAATCAAATTTTTTTTTTTTGATATTTTAGATCATGTATATTTGGTAATTTGGAAATAAGTTGGTCTTTCAACTAACAAATAAATCGGATTAATTAATATAAGTTAATGAACTTACAGTAAAACTGTTCAGACTAGAATTATACAGCAGAACAAGGTTTAAAGCCTCCACGCTGCACTAAAATTCTCAAGTGCGATTTCCCGAAACAGCTTTTCCATTATCCATGACAAGATCTTTGTATATTTTACGCATTCGTGTGTTCGTCGTGTTTTTCTTTTATTTATTTATAAGAAGTTCTTTCTTATTTTCTTTAAAATAAAAACCTATATTACAAAGACTTAAAATTCTAAAAAAACTACAGGGTATCCCCAACTCCACCCCATAGGTAAATAATCCTAGTTGTAGTCTTCTAAAATGCGTTCTTTCTTCGGGGCAGCTATTCTATTTTGTTTTTTTGGCGCGCATATATCGGCTCAAGCAGAGATACAAAAATAGCGCCTAAGAGCGTTCGAAATGCGAAATTAAATAGATATATATATATAGAGAATGGATGCCATGGGAGGCTACGGCTACGCGCCCAGATCGTACAATATGCAAACATTAAAACATACGTATAAAAAATAAATAGAATGTATAAACACACGGATGCCCACCGTGCGACGCCCCAAACGGTATTTTTAGTAAGAACCCACAAAAAAATAGCGAGCGAGAGAGATGCGATACACAGATACATATTGTAGATACAGATAGAGATGCGGATATGGATATGGATATGGATATGAGTGGGGGTCGGGATGAGGCCTATATGCTATTAAGGGCCGATCTTATTAGCAAGGTGCAGTCCAGGGCGAAGACTCAGCATATGTGTGCGTAATTGCCCAGCTGGCCATCTTGCAGATACAGATACACATCCTCTTGGATACAGGCAGGCAGCAGGCACACGTCGTGTAAATGGCAAACAAATTTGTCTTTGAACTTCGTTTATTGCATTATTTGCCACAAGACACAAATTGTGTATTACAGTGAGGACTTTTGGCATGAACTGGACTGCCCTTTGATTTTATTTTAAAATATTTCTTAAGCTTGTAACGTTTTTAAAATAGTTTAACATTAATATATAATTATATAACTAATATGTGATTACATTATAGGAATTTCTACTTCTTAAATTAAAATTTTTTTATTTTCCTTCTCATTATAAGTTAAATAAAATATAATAAATCATAAAAAAAGTTATGAAAGCATTTATTTTACACAGTTGATATTTTTAGGCATCCTTTTTAATAATGAAATATTAATATATAATTATTAAACTACAATTTGTCTTACAAATAATTATTTCTAAGAAATTACATTTTTAATAATACATCCCCTTATTTTTCTTCTCATTATAAATGAAATAAAATAAAAAAAATCATAAAACAAAGCTAAAAAAAATGTTTAAAACATATTTACCAGAGTAATTATTTTTTAGGCATCCATTTCCCTAATTAAATCCCCTAAATCGATGGCCTACTGTATCATTACGCCAACCCCTCGTGTCGCTAGCTGCGACAGTTGGTTGGCACTGAGAGGGGTTGCTGTCGAACGGGGCACATCAATCAATCCATCAATCAATCAAACCGCGCACACTGAACAAAACGCCGCAACAGGACACTTTTACGACTCGGCCATAAACATTTTGGGGAAATAGATCCTGGATAACATGTGTTGCTGGCTCTCATTATTATTTTCCTGGGAATTTTCTTAACTCTTAACTCTAGAGTTTCTAACCTGAATCCACTCGAGAATATATTCAGAACCAGTATCGAAAGTGGAGCAATGCAAAGGCTATTCAAATTACTGAGCTACGTTTCTGATTCTGCTTTTGTTTTGATTTCTGTCAAAGTTGTTGTGTTTTTTTCAGTTCATTGAAAAAGGGTCAAGTTAAGGGGAATACATTTGAAGCTTGGCCAGTCACTGGAGGCCTGTTCCCTCTTATATCGTTTTAATTAATTAAATTCCTTTATTTTTCAAGTATAAAAACTTTATTTCTTTTAGTTATTTAAATACCATTTATATTATTTATTTGTTTTCCCATTTATGTCAAAATAAATCCCATTAGAAATTTAATTCCTCACCCAAAACCATTTAAAGTTTAATCTCAATAGCGCCCAAAAAATCCCACAACAAACAGAACTGAGAATATAAATAAAAAATAACCCAAACCAGCATCACTTTCCTTTTAATTCAGCTGAAATCGAGCCGAACTAATCGACATTGATCGGAGTATCAGTAGCGCTATCGATATCGATGTACTTCTAGCTAACTTCCGTTTTACGGAAGGAGATCGCGTATCCCATTACCTCCTGAGCCTGTGACCTGCTACCTGATCGCTAATTTCGACAACGGATCGCTTCTTTTTTATTATTATTTATTTTTATTTTTGTTTTTGTTGGCCCATTACACGACCGCTTGGCAACAGAGGAGATTCGGAACGTATCTGCGAGATACGCAATTCGAAAAGATCGCGTCACGTCGAGTGGAAAAGGTTGCCGGGGGATTTATGGCTAGTTGAAGTTGGAATATGTGTATGCCCTTGAACGGAGATTTTTTTCTCAGTTCGGTTTTCGGTTGTTTGAAGAGTATTTTGTGGAAAGGTAAGCCGACGGACGGTGTGTGTGTGTGTGTTTGCTGAAGTATCTACACAAGAAATCGCTCGCATTTGAAGTATCTCGGGATTCTCCGGATTAGACGCTAGGTGGATTACGGACGGTCCGGGGATCGCAAATTTGCTTAGAGTATAGAGGGAAAAGCGAAATTTCCATCCCTTAACAGATTTATTTAGGGTAGAGGCAGGTGTTTTTTCCCTACTTTAAATATTACAAAAATATATTTCAAAGCCTGTATTTTTACTTAGTTTTCGATCTCAAATCAATCCCTAAATGAAATCAATAATTCAACTAATAAATTTGAGTTCGAACCGCCATAAACACCTCACCTCTTATTCAAAATTCATAACGATTCCACACACTGGGTGTGCGTGTGTGTGTGTATGCCACCAGAAATCCATTTAATATTCACTTCATTCGGTATTCGCTGAAATTGAATTCGATTCCAGAACAGAAACAGAAACTGAAATCGGACTAATCGCGTTCAGGAAGAACCTTTCAAATCGAATTCAATCGAATTCAGAGGTTGATTGGCCGCACAAAGGTGAAGCCTCTTTGTTCCACTTTTCGTTTGATTGTATTCCTCCACATTTTTTATTCGCTCCCCTTTTGTTGATGTATTGTATTTTATTTTTATTTTTTTTTTATTCGGAGAAGGCCCTACCAGGTTTCTCTCCATAAAAGCGGCGCTATGCAAAGAAGTTGGCACGGGAAACTATTTTTGGTGGCTTTTATGACAGTCTGTGGCTGTTGTGGCTATTGTTAATATTAATAACTAAATATTACAAAGAGTATATAACTAAATATATAAAATACATGAATTGTATATGAAGTATGTGCATAAAACATAAAATATGTAAAGAATATATAAACAATATGTCGAATCTTCGAATGCTTAGAGGCTTTTTATTATGTTTGTTTCATCTATTTTAATTTAAGGAAAATATTAGTTGGTATCCAAATTTGAATGCTTGATTTTTGAGAGCTAAAAAAAATTGAAAACATATTAAAAAGATGTAAAATTTTAATGAATTAATAAAATATATTTTCCTAAATTATTTATCTATTTTAATTTCATCTATTTTAATTTAAGGAAAATATAAGTTGATATCCTAACTTTAATGCTTGATTTTTTAGAGCTAATAAAAAAAGGAGAATATTTAATAGATGTAACATTTTAAAGAATTAATAAAATATATTTTCTTAAATTATTTATACTTTCATCGCACTTATTAATATTAAATTTAATAAATAGAAATAAACAATCTTTATAAGAATTTAAATAATACCTGTCAGTAACATAAAATCTTTAAGAATAATTTTAAAAAACAAAATAAATAAAGTTTAAACTTCCTTTCCAATTTAAGTATTAATAAAAATCATTTAAATTTGCCAGAAGCTAAGCAAAGTATTTTACAAATAGTTTTAAATGGTTTTAATAACTTAATAAAGTAAACAAAAATATAACAAGAAGTATCCAAGTATCTAGTTTCCCCCTCCGAGCTAGGTACCTTATTTTTCACACTGTATCTGTGAAATAAAAGTTCAATTTACATGTGAGCCAAGAGGCAGGGCCTATGGGGCTGGGAGAGGTGTGTGCTAGGGCGAGGGGGTTCGCCTACGTTTACTAGTTTGTTGCGGCAAAAAAAAAAGGAAAAAAACTTCCGCATTTGATAAGCGGACGACGACAGCGCTGCCAGCGGTTTCGTTTCGTTTCGGTTTTTTTTTCTGGCTTGGCAACACCTCCGCCTCCCTCCGCCTTGGCAACAAAGCACTACCCCCCCCCCCCCCCCCCCCCCCCCCCC
>VNJO01007768.1:62898-93195 GCA_008042535.1 Drosophila tani
AAAAAAACCCCCCCCCCCCCCCCCCCGCCACCCGCCTGGCCAACACTCCTTTGAGTCACCTTTCCATTCTGCATAATTTGGAAATTTAGTATTTGCTTTTCTAATTTGATTTCGGGGCTGTGCGCATAAAAAGTCCAACGGCCAGAATAAAAAAAAAAGACGCAAAAAGAAGCGGAATAAAAAAACTTTTTGGCAAGGTCAGTGATAGCGATACTTATAAGGCACAGGGTGTACTGGCTATAGGGGAAATATATAAACATGTGTGATTCATAAGTATTAATTATTAAGTGCAGGAATATATATTTTATATTTACATTTTATATTTATATTTATGATAAAAAAGAAAGAAGTATCTGTAGAATAAATTAAAAAAATTAATAAAATTGTATATGAATTATTAAAGGGTCTAAATATTAAATGAATATATTTTTAAGCACATTTAACTTAACATTTGTACTTAAATATTTAAATAAAAGCTTGCAGTTCCTTACAATTACCATTCATTGAAAACCAAACAATGTCATGTATTAATAATATATTTATTAATGGAAGCTTTACTTTAGCTACAAAAATCATAGCTAGACTTTTTACTGCAAAAGATAAAGAATCTTGGTAATAAATCTAATAAACGCTGCCAGTTGTTAAAGAAGAATTTTAGATAATTAAGAATTTTCAACTGGATCAGGCTAGAAGTTAAGAACTTAATCATTTTTCATAGAAAGAAATTTCTTTATATAGCCTTTAATACTTTTTTCCAATTATATTAATTATGCCGTGTGTTCACTGTAGCTGCCAGTGAAATTTTGACGATTGCCAAGAAATCGCCGCTGTCTTTATAAATTTAATTTAATTGATTTCTTTTTTATGAACTCTGTTGAGCATATTTATACATATGTAGATGTATGAAATTGAGATAGTTCCTTAGTCTCAGCCTCAGCTTTTTCCCATTCTTTTTTTCCCTCTGTATTTCTTTTTTTTTAATTTGCGTGATTTGTTTTATAATTTTTTTCTCCCCTTCTTTTTTTCCCCTCTCCCCATTTTATAATATATGTATATTTAATTTCTTTTTCATGGTCGCATGTTGCGCACGCTCCTCCAGGGGCGGTTCTCGCTCACGCCCACTGATAATAGATGGCGCCATTCGAGGGGGGCGGCGGGAGCTAGGTAGGCAGGCGAGATGGCCCAGGGGCGGTGTGAAAGGGGGCGGGGCGGTCTGCCACTGATAGTGGCGGGGAAAGTTTCAGTTTCAGTGTAGTTTGCCATTTGTGGAGAATCACGGCCATAGATAACAGGCAACTTGACTTGACAATGGCATGCAACGGCTGGGGCTGGGCTGGCAGGTGTAGAAAAATGACAGGGGCGTAGGAAAAGTGGGCTGGGAGGGGGCCAGGGGTGGAGAATTGCTAGGGATGTGAATGGAAGAATTTAATTTAAAAATAAAATTAATAATGTATTAATATCTATATTTTTTATAAGGATAAAGTTGTTATATACATTTTTATAAAATTTACTACTTTAATTATTTTTTCGATATTTTCGATTACTAAAGATGATTATATACGTATGATAAACCTCACTATAGATACGATTTTGATTACAAACTTTAACATATTGAATGTTATCGATAAATATTGATTTACCTAAAATCGAAAAATATTTGTTTTTAATTAATATTGTTTTAATATCAACCAATTGTCGAAGAATTTGCTATATAATAAGTAATTATTTATATTTATTATAGACAGTTATCGATAAATATCGAAACTCTCAAAATCGATAAATATATTTTAAATCATCAACTTTTACTTATTAGCACATATTTTAATCTTACAAAGTAAATATTGATAAGCAAAGCAATTAATTAAGAACACTATTGATGTAACGACATACATAATTGTTCCATCACTAGCAACAGCTACTTAGACACCGAAAATTCTTTGGAAAAATATCTTAAAGATCCGACAACAATTACCGCCCATGACACTGACAGAATGTCGCATTACAATACAGAGACGTCAACGATCTGAGATATTTATACCCATTCCACGATTGATGTGCGCCAAATAAATCAATAAATGGTGGCGGTTGATGGTAGTAAAACCTACCGAGCCAAATAAATGTAAAAACAATGGTGGAAGAGTGGACTGAACCCCACTAAAAATATATGTCTAAACAATAGCCATAACTATGAAAAGTCGAAGAATTGAATGCTCTAAGTGGAAATATATTTTAATGAGATTTCTTGGCAAGTGTAAATTTATATAAAATAATTATTAAGTGTATCAGTAAGTATATAATTATTTTATTTATTTTATTTTCTATAATTACATAATTTTAATAGTCTTAATACCCTTTGATAGTGTAAAGCAAATCGAGCGAACAAATCGAATCATGTTGCCCAATTAGATGAGGAGCTGACAGCAAT
The DNA here is from genome assembly GCA_008042535.1 of Drosophila tani. Lineage (NCBI taxonomy): Eukaryota > Metazoa > Arthropoda > Insecta > Diptera > Drosophilidae > Drosophila > Drosophila tani. The sequence goes on from VNJO01007768.1 coordinate 65,324, forward strand.
GATGAAACAATGTACACAATCTATAAATCTATTCGGGCCTGTAAATATGTTTATATTTTTATTTATATACATACATACATATATATAAACGTATCTATTTGTAAGCACTGGGGGTAGCCGTGATAAATGGATCGATGTACAGAGATCGACTTGCCATCATCAAATTGTATTCACTTATTGTAGATCACATTAAGTAATTGTTATTTCATTTAAATTGAATCTTTTATATACAATCGATTATGATACTTTTTTTTTTATTACCCATAAAGCAGCTCAATCACAGATATTGAATTTATAAGCAATTATTTTTTTTGTTATTTAATATTTATAGCAATTAATTTTAAATTGAATTATTATTAAAAAGCATATATTTAATATTTTAAAACTAGTGATATCATTCTATGTATACCTGATCGTGGCTAATAAATCAACCTGCTGGCTTCGGGCCAAGAGCAGAGTTTCGGGCCACGCAGGCAATTAGCCAGAGTGTCATATGCAGCGGGTTAACTTGGCAATTAACCGGACATCGGACATCGCACATCGGATCGGAACAGAAAGCAGTTAGCGGGCGGAAGTCGTTCAATATGCGTGGGCCATGCTTCTGGATTTTTTAGTTTTTTTCCTTCTGCTTTTTTTTTTTGCCCGTTTGGCCCGTTCAACGGCGCGTGTCCATTGCGTAGGTATTAACGCATGAAATTGGCCACCTTTGATGGAGGTTCTAACCATCCGAACCGAACCCTAGCCCGGCCCGAGCCACGCACAATGCTCGAAGATTAAAAACTCTTTAGGATAATTTGACCAGTCACAGGTGTCTTTCCTGCTCCTACTCCTATTTTTATTTATTGTTTCTTTTTTTAATTATAGATTTTTGTTTTATATGTGTGTTTTTGGGGCTGCCCTAATTGATTGAGTTGTATTCATGGTTAATGCAAAGATAATTACAGGATATATTGTACATTTGTCAACAGGTGGGTGAAGGTCTTGTTGGATAAATATCTTGAATATCTTAAATATGGTAATTAAACGTTGAATTATAGGAAGAAGATATTGTTAATTATATCTAAGATCTTCCAGTTTTTAATTAAAAAATATTGCAGGGAATTAACTAAGACAGAATTTAAATTAAAATGCAGTTTTGGCAGATGGAAAAAAATATATTTCATAGTTGTAAAAGGTATAGAATAATATTTAGCATATTATTTAAATTATGTATCAATATACAATATGTTAAATATATTTATTCAAAAACCCCTTAAGCAAATACCATTTTAAATACTTAATCTGTTTTTCTTAGCCCAGTTTAGAACGCAGTTTGTTTAAGGCCACCTTCGACTTGGACAAACTGCGTTGTTTTTTATTCGAGTTGCAAATTTTCCACTATAAATACTTTCGATCCGATGCGAATTTCGCATTATATTCTGGTTCACCTGTCGATGTTGTGTGGTAAACAAAATGCGACGCACTTTCCATATAACACTAACAACAAACAAATAATAATACATAATAAAAAATTAAGGCAAGAAAAAAAAAGAAACTATAGCCATATAGCCTTGAGTTGGCCGACTATAAGTTGGCGATAAGTCAGTATATACTTACTTGTATATATGTCCGAGTATATACTTAAACTGATACGCAATCAATGGCGCAGCGGTTCTTTCACACTCGATTTTTTTGGGTGAGAGAGTGTGGTCCAACCAGATCCGATCGGATAGTGAGACTAACACACTGAGCCCCCTAATAAACCCACTAATTTGCCAAATTCAATTTCAGAGATATCAGAGGCGGCTAGAAGGCCTCCGAGTTGGTAAGACAACTTTCTCTAGCTCTTTTAATGAGTCTCGTAAAAGGTTAAATGGAAAAGCCAGTTATATTCTTATTACTTACAGCTGCTGTAATAATTATCAAGAGGTTTTATAATGCGGAAAAAGACTCCATTTATTTGTGTTTAATTTTATATTTATTTTTTTTATATATTTATATATTTTTCTGTGTCTGTGACCCCTTCTGCTGCTGTAATAATTATTAAGAGGTTTTATAATGCGGAAAAAGGCTCAATTTATTTGTGTTTAATTTTTTATTTATTTATTTATATATTTAATATGGATGTCCCTATATTTTCTGTGTCTGTGACCCCTTCTATAATTTTTGTAGCCCATTTTCGCACCTGTTTCCAGGTGAGTGAGGTGAGGTGCGCCACTTGTTGGCATGTTAACAGCATTCCCCAAGTCAAAACAACAACGCCCCTAAGCTACGCTTAAAGAAAATCAAGTTCTTAATGGAAAATAAATAGGAAATAAATATTTGCATATAATAAGGTACCAAATATATCAATTAATATTTTATTTTACCCATATTAGTTAGATATTATTTATAGCTTAAATCTCGTAATTTTTATTTTTTTTCGGTGCACTTGTAAAGTCGGTTGAGCGCCAGTAACAGCAATTTACTCGCAACTAACCGTCCATTCATAGAAGTTTCGCTCAAGCCAGACACGTAAGTATATACACATATATATATGGCCGGGCATTTCCGATATCCGATCCAGTTGGCAACACAACTTCAGTTCGATCTTATGCAATCTCTGGGGTATTTCAGGCATTCATCTCTCCTCGTGTTTTAGTTTTCCGCCTACAAAAAAAGTTGGTTCGGTTTTTTTTTGCGGCTGCTGGAATTCTGAGCCGAGAAATTTGCATTTGGCAAACGTGTTAAAAATAAGAATCAGTCAGCTGTCGCTGGCATTATGCAAATTGCTCTCAAATGCTGAATTAGTTAAGGTAGTACAGGTGCTTGCTAAGAGAAAAATTTCGAGGGGAAACCCCCTTTGGAAGAGGCTTTCTGTGTTGCTAGGCTCGAAATTATACAAATTTACATCTTATTGGTGATTAAAATTAATTATGTTTGGGCTAAAATTAAGCATCTTGAATCTTTAATTTAAGTAAGATAAAAATTACAATTTATTACAATTTTATAAGCTTCATTACTTGTAATATTTATGTTTATATTTTTATATAAATGTATGTAAATATATTTATTTATTTATTTTCAGTTTTTCCTGAGCCTCTAATATTTCACAAACGTTGCTAAATCAAAGCCAGAGTTCTGTCTATTTTTTTTTCTTTTTTTGGGGACGCCCACATTCACTTTCTGGGAGAGTCTGTCTGCTGCCCAGATATACACTATACTTTACTTATATATATATTTTATGCTGCTGTGGGTGCTGTCATCCGCACACGGATACTCACTGTGGTTTGTGTAACATTTGTGGGGGCAAACAATTTGGCACCAACTACCAAACAGACGATAAAAAGACGCGGAACGGAGCAGAGCGGAGCGGAAAGGCCAAAAAGCCGCGGAATCGTGGCCAAAAGCGGCCTCAAGTTGTTGGCCATTTTCAGGTGGGCTCACACTGAGCGGGGCGGGGGGGGGGTGGAGCAATGTACGTTCAATTTTGACCACGCATTTAGCCGTGTCTGCGACTACGTCACGTGCGCCGCATTTCAATATTCGCCATCAACGATCAGGAGTGGAAATACACCCATAAAACCACTCAAAGCAGCCGTAAAAAAATCAAGTGGATATCTTGAGTATTTACATATATAAGAATATAGGAATTTAACATGACTAGAAATTAACTTAATAAAATTCTTATGAAATTATGTAGCTGTAGAGAACCCCTAAGCTCTGCTTCAGACAATGCCTATTTAATTAATATTTTGACTAAGATAGTTAAAAATATTTATTTATTAATAATATTTTTCCCCGATTTTATAACAAATGAAACACCCTTTAAAACGCAGTCGCTTCTCTCATTAATTTATGAATGAATCAATGAATTATAAAAAAAGGAAACGTATTTCTTTTATTTATATTTATCAAGTGTGCGTTTGTGTGCAGTGCAAACTCCACACAATAAATAATAGAGGCGCGCCGCTGTTAAACATTGCTGAAATATTGAAATAGAATAGCATTAAATCAAATTAAATTGACAAATTGGCCGTTGCCCACCGCCGTCCGGCTTCCTACAGTGACTCTTTGTTTTGTTGTCACATTTGCATTTTTGCTCTAGGTTTATAGCTTTCACTGTGGGAAAGAACACTTTAAATGGGCGAGAAATTTGGATTGATAATCCCTTTTCCTCTCAGCCTCTCTGTCGCACTCAGTCGGCTTCCCACTCCCACTTACTAAAAGACGCACTTGCGGTCACAATAATAATTCAAAAAATCAATTTATTTATTTTTTAAAAAGGGAAATGTAGAAGATAATAAATAATACACATTTTAGAGTTTAAAATTGAGAAAAATAATAAATAAGTCATAAATAAATATAGAATAAAAGTTTTTAGAGATATAAATAAAGAAAGATTGAAAAGTTTAGGCCTAGTTACCAAAATGCTTAAAATACAATAAAAATACTTACGAATTAAATATCAACATATATTCTGATTTTTCCAAACTTTATAAAAAATATATTATTCTTATACTTAAAGTGTTATTGGTATATCTTTTTGGTGCTACCATCCTAGCCATATCTGTGTGAGATCCCATAGAACTTGAAAGCCAGACAAAACTCGGGAAGCCAAGACCCATAAAAGGAGCGGCGCGGCAACTTAATGATCCGCATAAGCAGAGGTCGAAATAGCGACACGGCCAGCGTAGGTGTTAAATTTGGGCCTTCATTTTTGGTCGATTTGAAAATGTTTGCTTCTACTTTTGTAATATCTAAACGAAAGCACCCACAGGCATGCCTAGAACCAGGTACACAGAGAAATAAGACCTAGTAAATATACGTAAAGAAAATAATTAGTTGTAACAATATATTTCAACAAATTGAAACATTTAAAATGCAAAAAACTTTTTAGAAATGGAATCTATGCTTGAAAGTGCTCCATCACGTAATTATTAAATATTGTAAAGTACCTTCTTCAGAAAAAATTGTACCAATTAAAATTGTAACATATTTAAATTCCTAGCTACTTGCTGAACACGAATTCGGGAATAAAAATCTTCCATCACGTCACATTTTTTACATATAAAACATTTATCAGAAATAATATTTCAAACAAACTTAAACGTATTTAAGAATAATATCATATTTTTTAGATAGAATTTCCATACTGAACACAAATCTTACAATTCTTATAAATATATATTTTTTTATATATTCCCGATGCATTGCCCTTTTTCCTAGTGTACAGATACATGCACATATATATCTTTTGCAGAAATAAAGAGATATAGAGTGAGTGCAAAGGGTTGAGGTTGAGTGATTTGAGTTCGAGTTCCGAGCTCCCTGCTCCCAGTTCCCAGCTCGAGTTCGTGTGCATGTGGCACGAAAGTTGTTGAAGCGTGTTTATGAACATGAATGAATCAAGCTGAATGAATGAATGAATGGGTGAGCGAGTGAGTGAATGAATGGAGCCCACATGCACATGCGGAGGCCAGTTGGAGTCGCGGAAATCCAAAAATCCAAATCCAAAATCAAAGCCAAGACCAAAACCAAACTCCAGCCCATCGTAATTATGTAGATTTAATTTTTCTTTTTTGATGTGTTCTTTGTTTCTTCTCTTTTTTTTTATTGTCCCATTGACCTAACACCCAAGACAAAAGAACATCAAAATCAAAATAAAGACAAGGAAACAGGCTCAAAACACAGGCACAAGAAACCATCCAAAATAATGGGTACATATATCCGCAAAATCAGGTGTACAAACTCTATGTAAGAGTCGCCGTCAAAATAGAGAAGAAATGGGCAGAAAATGGAAGGAAAATGGCGAGGGAAGGCCGACCAAAATAATAATAAAATAATACAAGATCCACACACACAAGCCTGGGTGTGCGGAAAAAGAAATCAAAACACAAAAGCTCCAAAACAACAAATCAAAATAAGCAGCATATAAATTATAAGCAGAGGAAAAAAAATAAAGAAAAACGAAACGAAAAATTCAATACAGGACTGGGTTTTTTCAAGAAATAACGAAGGTTTAGATACTCTTTTATTTAATTAAATAATCTTTTTTAGATATGTTAATAGAATATTTTTTAAGGCCTATAAAAGTATTTAAAATATTACAAGTAAATAATTAGGGATTTAAAATTATTTTAATTAATTAACCTAGCTTTTTAGGTTTTAAGATCGAAGGTTCAGATACTCTTTTATTTAATTAAATCATTTTTTCTAGACATGTTAATATAATATTTTGTTAGCCCTACTATTATAAGTAGAAAAATATTTAAAATATTACATGAAAAAAATTATGAACTTAAAACTATTCACTTCTATCATTTTTAATTAATTAATTTAACTTTTTAGCTTTGATACATAATTTTAAATTTATTTGTTACTAAATTCTAAATGTTAGAAAATTATTTAAAATTTGTTGTACCCTTTTTTCTATGTTAATAGAATATTTTGTAAGCCCTACTATTATGCCTACAAAAATATTTAAAATATTACAAGTAAAGAGTTTTCGACTTAAATCATTTTAAATTAATTAATCTAACTGTTTAACTTTGATATATATTTAAAAAAAAAATTTGTTGCTAAATTCTAAATGTTAGAAAATTCTGAAAAATTGGTTATACCCTTTTTTGGAGAGTGTATAAAAAGAAACAAGTTGCCGCCGTTTGTCTTTGGTTGCCAAGAGGCCTCAAATGGAAATCAAAATAAACGAATCTCGAGATTGGGTGGGAGAGCGGTTTGGGGGGTGTGTGGGGCTCTATTTTCCATCTCCATCTCTCTCTCTCTCTCTCTGTGTCTCTGTCTCTCTTCTCAGATTCGCTGAGATCAATTTACGTAATTTAAAAACTTCGCTTAGACTTGGGCCTTTTGTGGGTTAAGGGGGTTAAGAGTAGCCAAGCAGATAGGGGTTAAGGGGCGGAGGGACTGAGGGGCCTGTGCGTACTATAAGCGATGATTATGTTGATGATGATGGGGGGATCATGTGGCATCTCGTGAGTGTGAGAGTGTGTATATGGTGTGTCTACGCATTGTCACAAGTTGATTTCTCATATTTATGAATGAAATTTGCCTGGGGCAAAGAAATGGCATCTGATGAAATTCACAAAAATGGGCGAGGCACAGATACGGATACTTTTTGCACTAAAAAAAATATATAAACCTAATGAGCAAAGCCGGGGATATAAGGTAAAAGGATTTAAGGTAAAAACTACCCCTTAAACGTGTAAAAAGTTAAAGCAGTTAATTCTAATAACTCTGTTCTCTATTAACTATTATTTGTAGAGCTCCAAAACATTGAAAATAAAATAATAAATATAATAAATAAATTTGAGAATTTAATTCTCCTTGTGTACCTAAAGATACATTGCCCACCCATAGATACAGCTACAAGTTCTTCCCATTTGATTATTGTTGGCTTGATTATTCCATTTTGATGGAATGCCAACAGCCCCCAAATACTTGGCCAATTATTCATTGATCGCCCACTAGAACAGAAATCGATTTTAAATTAGTTCACCGATCAAAAAACTATTCTTCCAAAAATAATCTATGTATATTTTGAACAGTGCAAATGAAGTGTTGAATGAAATCGGGAAATTTGCTATTTGAGGTTGATTTACCTTTAGCAGGGCGTGAGAATTCGGCAAATTGCTTTTATAATTTATTTATCGATGCAAGAGTGAGAAGAACTTGTAATTATAATTTGCTAATAGGTTTTCAGAACAATAATTCGAAGGTGAACTTGATATAAATATATAAGATATGTATGTTTTATAACTCCTTTATTCCTTCAAATACTTTAATCACAGATAAATATATTAATTAACTGCTATCGACTTACAGCTGTGCTATGACCCACATTATATATATTTCTAGATTCCGCCTAGTGATCTCTTCTCTTCTTAATTTATGTAAAAAGAAATGAGAGATATAGTAGAGCTGAGAGATGAAAAAACCCAGACTGAGATGAGATCACAGATGATTGATCATCATTAGGCAGCGAAGACAAAGAGATCTTAATATATATAATATGCGAAATATAAATGAAAATAAGAAAGGAAAGCACTTAACCATTTTAAAATAAATTAAGTAAGTGTTAGGGAATACAGAAATAATATATAATTTATATGTTTATAAGTGTCAGGAATCAAAAACAATTATTTAAAGATCCTTCTTTTAAAGAATATAACAGAAGATCATATCCATGAACCCTATATATGAATATATTAAGTATACGCATTCAGTTAGAAGACATTTTAAAATAAATTAAGTAAGTGTTAGAGAATACAGAAATAAGATATAACTTATATATTTACAAGTGTCAGGAATCAAAAAGATTATTTAAAGATTCTTCTTTTAAAGAATATAACAGAAGATCGTATCCATGGACAATATATGAATATATTTAGAATATATTAAGTATACGCATGCAGTTAGAAGACTATCCCTGAAGTTGAGAAGAATTCACGAGTAGAATCACCCAGAAGATAGGCTGCTAAAAAAATTAAGCGATTCCGATGGCGATGGCGTAATAGATCGACGGGTGGTTAACTATATATCGGGCCGGGTCGGGATCGTACGGGGGCTAGTGGGGGCGTACCGCCCGAGTCGCGGTTGCGTAAGCGTTTCTCCACTCTAGAGTGTGTGTGTGTGTGTGTGTGTGTGTAATAAGAGTAATTTATATGTACATTCGTACGCCTGTATTACCATATAATTAGATACTCGAGAGTTTCTTGACACCGACAAAACTTTCGGTGTGTATTCGATGTGTGGCGAGCGTGTTACCTCCGATGGCGAATTCCGATTCCGATTCGAGCCCCGAAATTGTATCGAACAGTTTATCAGCTCTATTAACAGATCTCTCAAGTGCTCAAGCTTGTTTCGCCTGACAACGAACGAAAAAAAAAGAATAATAAAAAGCCACACACACAAAAAAAAGTAAAAGAAAAATGCGTAAAAAACGAGATACTTCGTACACGGAGCTTTGCTCAAGTGGTGCCCAAAAAGTAGTCTCAACGAACCTCTCCCCGCCCGCCGTTCCGGAATTCCTCATCACTGGCTGCGATTCTTGGAAACCCCCAAAAACAAAAAAAAAAAAAAGTACAAAAAAAAGCTTAAAGTCGGCTGAGAAGTTTAGCAAATAATGGTTTATACATACATATGTATGTATGTATTCATACTATATGTACAGTGAGCAAACCAATTAAACGCAGGAAACTAAGGGAATTGATTTCCCAAAGGGTTTGGAAAACTAACTTAATTTATAAAATACTGAATGAAAGTCAGGTTATAAGGATTACAAATAAATACCAAAATATAAAGATAAAACTATAATGAGGATTTGTAATATATTTTATATTTAAAGCTATAAAATATTAATAGCAACAGTTTGAGGCGATTTTAAAACTATATCTTGCACTAATATAACCTCTAATATTTTTGTAAGTAAATAAATATATAAGGGAAGAATATAATATAAACGGATAAAACTATGCAAACTTTATGTGCCGATAAAGGATTACCCTAGTCTGTGTTTTACTTTATCCTAATTTTCTTAATGACTTATCGTATAGTTACGTACTCAGACACGCGAAATGTGTTCCTAAGCAGTGCGATAGAGCGAGAGGGTGATTATTGACCTCTCCTTTTAACTCAATGCTCAGGAACACTTTCCGCGTGTCTGAGTACGTAGCTTATCTCAAATTGACACATCGGAATTGGAACATAAGTGCGGAAATTCATATTTACAAAATACTGTAAAGGCTACACTATGCCATAGTATTCACTTAATGCTTAAGCCCAATTCTCACTGCAGTGATTTACGGGGGAACGATGAGAAGATGGAATGGAATTCGTGTTCACATTACACCATCTACCGTCGACCGTCAGCCTCTTCTTCTTTTTTCTCAAGTGAAAAGTAAACAAACATATGCAAATAAACATATTTAATAAATTGGTTAATTTAAATTATAATACATGCTACAAAAAATGTTTTATTATGAAATATAGTTTACTAAAGATCAATAATGGAGTAAGAAGGGATTTGCGTTGCTCACGTTGCTCGACGAAACTTCTTTGCTTGGAAAAATTACAATTTTTGCATTTGCTGAAACATTATCTTATTGGCCATCTTTCGGCTCGTGGTGGGTGCATAAGGATGTAAGTTAGTTGCTTGCATGCTCTTTTTGATTAAATCTAATATTGGTAGAACTGTCAATAATAAATTTAAAACAAAAATTACCTGTTTTCCTTCCCGGCATTTCTACTTTGTTTGTTTACTTTTGCGTTGTAAATATCAACTTTTCCATTGTGAATGGCAACTTTTTAGTGGTAAAACCAAAATCATCGTATATCGGCTGGGTGAAACAGCCTGACATAGTCACATCAAATATTGAAGGTGGAATATTTTGAGAAAATTTGGAACGGCAAATTCATACGCACCATCACGGACGCTCGACGGTCGACGGTAGATGATCTGTAGTGTGAATTGAGTTTTAGGTTTAAGGGGACTTAAAAACCATAACTTGCTCTAAAATAACCTCTAATATTTTTGTAAGTAAATAAATATATAAGAGAAGAATATAATATAAAATGACAAAACTATGCAAACTTTATGTGCCGATAAAGGATACTTAAACAAATAATAGTACTGTTATCGAAGTTTTTATATAGATTATTCTCTATTTTGTCGATTTCTTTTTCTTGATTTAACTTTTCAATGTGCTTTATTTCGTTTTCCAAATCCTAGTGTGGCAGTAGTCTGTGTTTTACCTAATTCTAATTTTCTTAATGTCTTATCTTAAGCTAAGTACTCTAAGACACGCGAAAACTGTTCCTAAGCATTGAGTCAAAACGAGAGGTCAATACTCACCCCCTCGCTCTATCGCACTGCTTAGGAACACTTTTGGCGTGTCTGAGTACGTAGCTTTATCTCAAATTGACACAGCGGAATTGGAATATAAATGCGGAAATTCATATTTACATAATGCTATTTTTACGAAATGCCATAGTTAGTATTCAATTAATGCTTATGCCCAATTCACACTGCAGTGATTTACGGGGGAACGATGAGAAGATGTTGATAAATGGAATTCGTATTCACATTACACCATCTACCGTCGACCGTCGACCGTCAGCCTCTTCTTCTTTTTTCTCAAGTAAAATATAAACAAACATATCCAAATAATCAATTTTATTTATAATACATGCTACAAAAATGTTTTATTATGAAATACAGTTTACTAAAGATCAATAATGGATTAAGAAGGGTGTTGCGTTGCTCAGTGTCCACTCTTATTTCTGGATATCCACCTATCTACCGGCCCATAAGGCAGCCTCGATGGATTTAGCAGTCGTATCCGACAAAACTTCTTTGGTTGGAAGAATTTTAATTTTTGCATTTGCTGAAACATCATCCTATTGACTATCTTTCGGCTCGTGGTGGGTGCATAAGGATGTAGGTAGAATTGTCAATAATAAAATTAAAACAAAAATTACCTCTTTCCCTTCCCGTCATTTTGACTTTATTTGTTTACTTTTGCGTTGTGAATAGGAACTTTTCCATTGTGGTGAAACCAAAATTATCGTATATCGGCTGGGTGAAACAGCCTGACATAGTCACATCAAATATTGATGGTGGAATATTTTGAGAAAATTTTGAACGGCAAATTCATACGCACCATCATGGACGCTTGACGGTCGACGGTAGATGGTCTTAAGGGGACTTAAAAACTATAACTTGCTCTAAAATTATCTCTAATATTTATGTAAGAAAGTAAAAATGTAAGGGAATAATATAATATAAAAGGATAAAACTATGCTTACTTTATGTGCCGATAAGGGATACTTAAACGAATAGTAGTACTGTTATCGTAGTTTTTATATAGATTATTCTCTATTTGGTCAACTTCTTTTTTTTTTATTTAACTTTTCAATGTGCTTTATTTCGTTTTCCAAATCGTAGTGTGACCATAGTCTTTGATTTACTTAATCCTAATTTTCTTAATATCTTATCTTATTTTATCTCAAATTGAAACAGCGGAATTGGAACATAAATGCGAAAATTCATATTTACATAATGCTATTTTGTTAATTAAAATACTATTTATTTCAAAGATATATAAAATGTTTAGTTATAAACAAGCCAAGGATATGGTCAAAGGATTAAAGTTTGCTTCTGGTTAAGGGAACGGGCTCAAACTTAGCGGGTAAAATTACCTTGGGCCCAATTTTTGTTTGTTTTTTTATGGCTATGTTATTTTTCAAATAAGTGGATAGAAATCATTATTAATTTAATTAGTCAAATCCCTTGGAGTCTCTGCAAACATACTATAAATTCCCGATCATTTAATAAACAAAACACCGAAATCCTTTGAAGGTAATCTAATAACCGAAATCGCAAAAACCAATCGAAGCTTAAAGTTTAATTGATTGGAAATCTGGTTCGCTTCTCTAATTCCCAAGAAAAAACAAATATTTTATTTTATTTTTTAATCTTTCTTTATTTTTTTAGAAACAAAAAGAACAACAAAAGTGCGTAAACGGGAAAGAAGCAGAGAAAAAGAGATACAGCCGCCAAGCGGGAGCGAATGGGATGGCAGTCAAGTACATTCATACATACGTTTATTCTCAGTTTGGTTCTTTATTTATTTATTTATATTCTTTTTTGGCTTTTTAGGCTTTTTTCTTGGCTTGGTTGGCGGCGGCGGGTGGGGGGGCACAATGGGAATGGGGCAAAATTTGCCAGAAAGGGAAAACCTGAAATGACTACGGCAAAGAAGGAAAAAAAAAACAATATAAATAAAAACAAAACAAAAATACAAATACACGAAGTAAGGGAAAAAGAAGCAGCAGCAGCAGCCGTGAGCAAAGAAACACGAACAAAATGCGAGGCGAAACACAACAAAAAATCTCATATTATTTTGGCCTTCAAAAATTTTTGGCGGGCAATGAACCAACAACAACCGACAGAGGGAGATAGACAGAGTGAGAGTGAGAGAGCTCACACACTTACAGGCATGCAGACGCTGGAAGAAAGGGACGGGGCGTTCTGGGGGCCAGCAGCAGCTTACACATGAGCGTGGGGGATGGGGGGGTGTGTGTGTGCGTGAGTGCACAGCAAAAAAAGAAAAGAAAAAAGAAAAGGGTTCTATTGGAGGTTAAATTAACAATTAGTAGAAAAAATAATACAAATAAAAGAAATAAGATATACAATTCATTTACTAATTTACATCCAAATCATCACTTAAAATATATGTAAGAGTATAAAATAATTTTGGCTCAGTGTGAATGATATTCCCTTGGCTCTCGCTGGAAGTCGCTCCATCTCGCCAAGCTCCAAGCCCCCATTTAACCCAGCCCCCTTTTCAAGCGCTCTACGCCCCTGGACAACAACGCATTGCGTGCAGACTTTCAAGTAGACAACAACAACAACGCACAATGGGAGTAAGAAGCGGAGAAAATGCGAAAGAAAGAGTATGAGGGAGATGCCGGCCGGCGCCCTTCTCCCACCCCCTTGAGCCACCGCCACCTCCCACTTCTCACCGAAAACCCGAGCCCCGCCAGCAACCCACCAACGCCCCCCGCGCCTTAACCCATCCACAATTTGGGCAAACAGTGTCACCACAAAACGGGGAACCACAAATGTTGACACAGCGAATTCTGCAAAAAAAGATAGAAACGCTGCCATTCTTCCATATTGCGGAAAAAAAGGTGAACAAGTATTAGCGAAAATCAATAAAAGAATAACAAGAATTAAGTAAGAAATGTGTAGGAGAAGGAATTTCTAGGAATTAGCTAGAGACAGTAGCTAAATAACTGAATAAATATAAATAATAATGCTTACAATTTCAAAATGCCCTCTTAATAAATTTACCAAATATTTTATTATAACTTTTAAATTTTTAGAAATTTTTAATATAAATATTAAAATTGAAGTCGTTAAACTGACTTTTTAAGGTTTGCTATTGTCTTTAAGCTCCAATCTTTAAATGTAGTGCCCATCTATGCCTTGGAGCGAAAGAAAAGTCTTCTGTGCTATGTTATAAATGGCTGATCTACATTTTAATACCCTTCAAGGGTTAAAGTAGGCCCCCATTAGCTAAATAACTAAATAAATATAAATAATAATGCTTGAAATTTCAATAGCTCATAGTCCCTTCTAAATTTTAATAAATTCTTAAGATAAATATTAAAATTAAGGTCGTTAAACTGACTTTTTAATGTTTACTATTGTCTTTGAGCTCCAATCATTAAATTTAGTGCCCATCTATGCTTTGGAGCGAAAGAAAAGTCTTCTGGGCTATGTTATAAATGGCTGATCTACATTTTAATACTCTTCAAGGGTAAAGTAAGCCCCCTTTTCCAGCCCCCTTGAACCACTGTGCCTCATTGGGTGGGGCAGACAGAGACAAGGACAAAAACAGAGACAGGGACAGCGACAGAGATGAAGTGGCTGAGGAGTGGGTCTTGAGGTGCACGAAGGAACTTATGCCATATCCATAAAAGTACAATGTGTGGTAATGAATTGGGGGGAGGGTATGGGGCGACGGGAGGGTCAGGGGCAGCCAGGATCTCGCAGACAGCAGACAGGAAAGGAGGTGCATTGGGGGGAGGTGCAGGAGTGGGACGCCAATGAGGGACTGGGACAGACGATGGCGGCATCGTTTCACACGGTCATGCTTTACATGGTAAGTAAATTTTGAGTGATGCGCTGGAATGAAAAGAGACTCAATAAGTACACAGAAAATAATTTTAATAATCTTATAAATAAATTGGATTTTTTTTTATATATAAGAAAAACATTTTTTATGCTGGTAATCAAATTCTTGGCAAAATTATTAATATATCAACGATATAATATTCTTTTTTTTTTTGTAAAAGCTTTCATTTTAAATTAATTAAATTTTTTGATGCAATAAACTACAAATAGAAATGTTGTTTCATTTATTTCTTTATTTTCTATATTAAGATTGGTACAGTTTTCTTGATTGTAAAGTTATCGCTGGAAAATATCGATATATCGACGATTAATGTATTTTCTTTTATGTAATAGTTTACAATTTTAATCAATTAAATGTATTTTTAATTATAAACTACAAATATAAATGTTGTTTAACTTTTTTCTATATTTTCTATATTAAAAATAGTCCAGTTTTCTTGATTGTAAAGTTATAGCTAGAAAATATCGATATATCGATGATTAATGTATTTTTTAATGTAATAGTTTACAATTTAAATAAATTAAATATATTTTTAACTATAAACTACAATTATAAATGTTGTTTGACTTTTTTCTATATTTTTTAAATTAAGATTAGTACAGTTTTGCTTGATAGTAAAGTTATCGTTGCCAAATATATCGATAAATCGACGATAAATGTATTTTTTTTTCTAAAAGTTTACAATTTTAATCAATTAAATGTATTTTTAATTATAAACTACATATACAAATGTTGTTTAACTTTTTTCTATATTTTCTATATGTACTAAGAATAGTACAGATTTCTTGATGGTAAAGTTATCGCTGGCAAAGATATCGATAAGTCGACGATAAATGTATACTTATATATGTATATAAACTATTACATTTTTATTTAATTAGAGTTACTTGTAATATTAAACTACAAATACAATTTTTTTTCTGTTTTAATTTTAATTTAGTTTTGTTTTGATTTATTCTTATATAAATATTCTTTTTCTATAGACTACGCATCCCTTGTTCCTTTCAGACAATTTAAGATCATGTACCTCGATCAAAGCCATCTATATTCAACTTTTTGGCAGTGTAGGAAGGTAGACCGGCTACGATAGCCGGCAAAAACAACATCATCTTCATCATCGACGGCGTTGTCTACGAGTCCATCGCTCATCGGCGGCTCCACTTCACAAACCGTAAAAATGTTTAACTTGTGTCTAATTTGTGAATACAAAGTGAAGGAACTCTTCCTGCCGTGCATTTAAAACGGCCATTCCATCCAGAATTCCGGATCTGCTGCTCCTCGACTCCTTGACTCCGCGAATCTTCGAATCTGGAAGTCTGCCGATCCGAAAGAGGCTCCCAAGGGGGCGTGGTACTGCCTTGCAACCTGTTGCCTCCAGTTAGAGAAGATGAGAGAAGACTTGATGGATCCCAACCAGTCGACAAAAAAAAAATAAAAGAAAAACCGAAAATAAAACAGCCTTTAATGGAGTCATTGAAGCTGCGGCTTTTTGGCACTTTGTTTCGATTTGAAGTTTTTATTTTTTAATGTGGCAAGAAGTTTATTTTTTAAATATCTGTGGGGATAAAATGATGTGGCGATAAAATAAAAATCTATTTAATATTATTGAGATAAATAACTTATTAGGATTTTTTAGGATTATAGATTTTTGCGGTAAGACTTCTTAGATTGCTTCCTGGAAGTTATGGCCTTTTCTTCAATTAGAAAGGTGGCAAAGCCAGCAAAAAAAATAAAATAAAACCGGGAAAAGATTGAAACCTAAAATCAAAAAAAAAGAACACAGGAATCATATGAAAGTCGAGGCACGCTCTGCTGGGCAAATGAACTTAAAATTCCGTTTACGTTTTGCCTGCTTAATAGGATTCCCTTTATTTCTCATTCATTTTATTTTTATTTTTGCGCCTTTCCTTAAACCCAAGAATCGAGGAATTGGGGTGCTGGGGTTCTGGGAGGGGAGTCAGTGATCATTCCAAGCTCATACTGTGAACCCAACTCAAAAGTTATCTCTCCTTTGAGGTTTAGCCAAAAAATTATCGGGAATTTTCTAGCAAAGGTTAAAATTGTTGGAAATTACTTGGGAAATATTTTTGTGCCGGCAAAGTTGGCTTTTTATACCTGGGTATCCCACAAGGAAGTTCCTCAGGGTCCATAAAGTACAGTTACTGTGCAAGCTGAACTCTGGCTCAACATGTTTCTAGAACTACAGGGAATTAAATAATTTTAATAAATTACTTAAATGTTCCCTTATTGTTTGTGCATTTTTTAATGTTAGTAAAATAAAAATTTTACTTGTTTGAAATCACAGAAAATTAAATTAATCAAACTCATGGCATTATTATAATTTATTAAATGCTTAAAAATAGAAGAAGATACTTGCTTAAAATTCTAAATACTTTAATTAAAAATATATTTAATATAAATCTAAGAAACAAAAGGATTTCAACGGCATATTATTTGATTTTTATAGAGTTTAATTACCCTGCGACCACATTTCGGCTTAAATCGCCAAAAAATCGGGCCAAAAAAATTCGCATCATTTAAATGGCAATCACGTAAATGACTGTTCATCGGGGAGTCATTGAATGTCAAGTATAATTTTCCCATGTCCCCGAATCGAATAAAGCGAAATAATTGCCGATCTTTGTTATATATACTATAGACATATATTTCTTTTGCCCAGCGCCTATCTTCCCTTTGGTTTATTTTTGTATTTCTTTTATTTGGCAAACTTGTGAGTCGCCAAAAGTCTTTATCAGAAACGCGGAGAATTCAAAGGCAGCGACATGGACAAGAAATAGAGGAAAAATCAAATCAAATGGGCAATTAATCAATCAAAATGAGAAACTATTCGTACAACTGCGAACTTTGGAACAATTGTCACTTGATTCAATGGCCGAAATGCGAGCGAGATATGGCCAAAATCGCAACGATTCGCTGCGGATCGATCGAACTTAGGCCCAACAATTAGTTGGCAATTGTGAGAGAGCCTTTTGGCATTATTTCTTTGATTGCCAACCGTGGCAAATGCGATATTTGGTGGCATTTTATTTGATTTGATTTTTTTTATGGCTGCTCTCGATCCGAGTCTATCGATTTCGATCGCGATCGCCGATTTTATAGTATCTCTCTCAGCTGTTGCCAGGCCAACTTAACGGACGGCCGATTATTAGGCAAATTAAGGAATGTCATCGCATACGATTTGCATATTCACAGCAACAGGTTCAGGTCCGCTCCTCTGTCGGCACAACTCCATTGAACTCTTGATTTCTTGGACTGTTCCAATATATACTCGTATATATACATGTATAAAATTTAAATTTAAGAAACATCAAACAATCGTTGTTCGTAACTTTTGGGGCATCCCTTTATCGGGCACGACTTGAAATGAAGCGATTACTCTGGGGCTCGAATTTAAATCGAATCTTAATGGAACTATTATGGTTAAGTCTGGTGAATATTATTTATATTTGATATAATTTATGAGGCATTTCGCTTGCTTTTTTATAATTTGACACGATATAAAGTCAATTGTTTTTTAAATGAATGTACTATTAACTTGTATTAAATTTATAAAATGTAAGATTGTTGTAGTTACTTGTATTCAATGATGGAAAATATGAATAAAACTAAACAAGCTAAGGAATGCTATGAAAAAATAGTTATAAAAGAGCTTTATGGACTATTAAATATTTCTAGTAATAAATTAAATTAGTTAGCACTATTTTTCTATTTTTACAATAGATTAAAAAGCATAAAAAGCCATGTGTCATATTTATTTATAAGATTAAACTAGTTGCTAACCGGATTTTACAGCCATTAATTCTTCAAATATATTAGAAAACTAAGGTTAAATAAATATATATAAATAAATATTGTATATATTAATTTTAATAGGTAATTTCCTTACAAAAAATGGTTTACAAATATTTAATTTGTTAAATACAATTCCGTTTTTAAGCCTTTCCGTACTCAATTGGAGTACGTAATTATATTTTTGTAATTTCCATCCCGTGTCACGTTGTCATCGCTCCAATCTTCTTTTTTTCACATTTTCTTCTTATTTTATTTTCTGCAGATTTGTTTGAGACAAAAATCTAAGCCCGAGTCGGTCGGATTAGATTGAGATTTCATTAATTAGTCGATGTGTTTGAATGGCTGCCTGTCTCTGCGATGTCGCCTGATATGCTCACTCACAGTTGAAACGGTTGCCAGGGGGCCTCTCCGATTTGAATTCTCACTTCTCTGGGGAATCTCGCGAAGATCCACCTGACTGGATCACCATACTATATAGCCATATCTATATCTGTATCTGTATCTATAGCGGCCCGTGGCGCGCGTTGTCAAATCAATGCCATTTCAAACATTTCGTATGCAAATGAATCGTTTGAGGCGTCGCATAAATTATGAGCATAAAAATGCCAACTACGAGAGGAGCGGAAAAAGATTTCAAATATTATATTAACTTGGCCGCAAAGCAGAAGCACGTGCGGCTCGAAAACGGGTTTTTTTTTTTTTTTTTTTTTTGACTGCCAGGGAAATGGTTATTTTGCGTAGGCCAAAAAGAAGTTACCACAAGAGAGATATATGTATGTATGTGCGAAATGTTTCCACAATTCCCATAAAACCAAAACCCAGAATCCGGCCAGAATGGAGAGCGCACACAGACACACATCAAAAATACCAGCGTTGTGATAAAAAGTCTTTAAGAATTTTAAAAATGTTGTGAGAATAAAGCTCTCAATGTACTCTGGGTTTTTTTGGTTTATTGAAAAGGCTCAAATGTATTTGATTTTAGTTTTTAAATAAGTACAGAGCTTATAGTTTATTTTATATATATTAATGCAAAGCTGACTCTTTTAAGTTTAAATAAAACACTTTAAAAATGAATTTATTTATAGTAAAGGTTGTGCTTGTGTTATCATTAAAATGTTTTTTTTTTGTTTATTGAAAATATCAATATTTAGCCTCAAAAGTAGAACTCCTTTAAAAGAGTATCGAAAAAAGGGTCGTCGCCGGCAGACCTCGAAAATCGGACTTAAAAGCCTTTCGGTCGCGGCGGCATAGTCGCCGTTCAGTTCAAAAGGAAACGCCAGAAAGATATGCGAGGAGTTTTGAGTTTTGTCTTCTTCGCGTGTTTTTTTTTGTTCTTTTTTGGTTTTTTTTTGGTTTTTAGGGCAACAAGATTTCATTTCATTTTAACTGGAATCAAATTACGAAACCGACGACAATCATGCAGACGATGATGATGAGGGCTAGCAGAGAGCGTCCCGGAAAAAATTGTGAATGGAGCCGCGGATAAAACTGGAGGAGTAACTGACTTAAAAAAATAAATGCATATAGGAAACGGAGAGATGGGAGAGGGGGGGATTAAAAAAAGTGTTAAATTTAGTTTAAGTAATTATTCGTTTGAATAAAAAATGTTTAAGAATATTTCAAAGCTTTTAAACGATATAATAACCAAAATATTGCAGCTTTCTTAATTGAAAAATACCTAAAATAGAAACAAATTATGTTTAGTATTTTTTGCTAATGCTTATCAAGTAATAATAAGCTTATTTTACAAATAACAAGTATTAAATTCATAAATATGCTCAGGTTTTAATTTGTATTTACTTTTGAATAACCTTACTAAGAACAATTCACTTTTTCTTTCATCTTAAAAAAAACATAATTAATATTTAAATTAATGTATAGTAAAATTCACTGAAAATCACGATTATTTATGAGCCTTAAAATCCTGAGCAACCCGAAAAAATACAAAAAATAAACCCAACTTTCAGGCGAAACAATGCGATACGATTTTTTATTCGCGCTCTTCTTCAATGCAAAGTGCTCTTCATTCACAGAACTCCAACTGCCTTTTTTTTATTTTTATATTTAGCCTTTTTTTTCATGTATTATTTTGCTTTTTTTCGGGGCCCTTTATGGCTGTCCACTTCAGTTTTTAGCCTGCTTTTCTGAGCCCAAAATGATCTTTCCTTGAGACGCTCTGCTCGGCCCTCCTCTCGCCGCTCGCTCCTCACCTTAACGTCTTCGTATTACTTAGCAAATTAATAACCATAAAAATCTTAATGCCCAGCGCTAAAGAAACGAAGTCTTTAGCTTGCCTGTTGAATTTCTTATGAAAAACGTTTCGCGAAACTCACAAAAAAAAATCAAGAAAAAGAAATACTGAACCTACAACTGAGTAGGTTGAAAAAAAAAGAAAAAGACAACCAAAAGACGTACAAGAACAAATTCAAAATACAGAGGATACTGTAAAGAAAGTACATTAATAATAATAACTAATATATGCAATATATTTTTAAACAAAACTTTTAAAAACATAGAAAATTACAAAATGCTTTGTTTAACAACGTTGCATTATTCATTTAATATATTTAAATATAATATAATTAATATAATTGTATCGTATACCGATATTTCGTGACCAAATTAAAACTGCACTATTTATCGATGACTAAAGAGAAATTACGATTTATTTGTCGATAGTTAAATATATTTTAAGATAAAAACATAGAAAATGGCAAAATGCTTCGTTTAATAACGTTACATTATTGATTTAATATATTTAAATATCGACATAGATTTGCATCGTATTTATCGATGACTAAAGAGATATTACGATATATTTGTCGATTGTTAAATATATTTTAAGATTCCTATATAATTTTAAATTCGAATTAATTTTTTCCTTGATGTCTCTTCGATTACTTATTCCGAATAATTTTCCCCTGAACTCCCTTAGTTCTCCCCATCGACTGTCCACTGTAGAGACAGGAAAAAAAAGGCAGAAGACACGTCGGGCAGAAGAAGAAGATTAACAGAAGTGCCGCCATTTAAATTTATTTACTTACGAGTGTGAACTTTATGCCCGTGGCGTTCGCCTTCCCCCTAACCCCCAGAGACCCCTTAACCCCCCCGTTCAGCTTGGCCATTCTTAACCCTTTTTTTCTGCTTAAAGATCGGACGCCACCGTTGTCAATGCCAAAATGTGTGACGGTCGCCAGAGATCCCAAAACTCGATCTTAGTTCGCTTCCTGACCCAAAAAAAAAAAAATTAAAAAAAGATATGCAACCTTTTTGGTTTCCCACATGATCAGCGAAATAATGCGGCCTAGGTAGATCTCATTATGGGGTTACCAAGAAACACTCGTCTTTTTACCTTTTTTATTTTATTTTTATTTATTTTTCTTTTTTTGGCAAGCCAATAGGAACTTTCACTTTGTGAAAACTAACAGAGGAAGAGAGGTACGAAAAGGGTTGGGCCTTGCTATAAAAGAAGTGAGACTTTGCGATTATGCAACGCTGGGAAAATTATTTAATAAGTAATATTTACAATAAATTATAAGATATTTAAAGTATCTTAATATTTTTAATATTTATTTTGTTGGCTTTAAGCTGTTAAATAAACATTTGGATAATTTCCGACGCAGTTTGAATTTTCTTTCTCATAGAAATTTGACATTTTAATTTTTTAAATTAAATTTTAAAGGGTAACAGTTTCTTTCAAGGGAATTTTATATAATATATATTTTTTTTATATTTAACATTTTTAGGCATTTTTGTTCGGAATATTTATTCCCTTTTTAATATTTCTAGAAATTCTCCTTAAAAGTGTCTAAATATTAATCTAAATTTAAATTAGCCCAAAAGCAGGAAAAACTATCAAGTATTCACTATTAGATTGACAATAAAATTTTTGCCAATTGTTATGAGATATATTATATATATTATTTAATACATTTATCGTAAATATATTTATTTAATGTATTTTCTTTCCCTCAACAGCTTCAAATCGGACTCTTTACCATCTCCAGCTCCAACTCGATGCCTATTTGCAGTCATTAAGATCAATCTAATGGTGGACCAAAGTGGGTTAATCCGCGGAGAGACACAAATCAAGCTTAAGTGCCTTTCAGCACGAAATCGTCTCTCTAATTAAATTCTGAACGCAAATAACTTTCAATTTCCTTCGGACCAAAACGAATAAAAAAATAGAAACGAGGGGGGAACAGTAACAATTTGATAATGTGTACAAACATGAGCAAACATCGAACCACCGTCCATACATAATTATGTATTAGGGCTCGCTTGTCGCCGATATGAAATACATAAATAATTAAGCCAAGCGGAGAACTCGAGGCAAAAGAGGCCTTAAAATTCGTGGCCCTTCATTGTCAACCCGCTGCTGTCGTCTGATTAGCCCCGCGGATCCCCCATATCTACATATATATGTATAAACCTGACAAATCAAGTTGGCTCACATTCCTCTCCAGTCGCAGCAAATTCATCGCATAAAACAAAATTAAATTCAAAAGCCATAAAAAAGTCTTTTATACGCACTGTGGTGTGGTGTGCCCGGCGCGATTGTGACTTCCCCTTTCGATTTTGGCCATGTTCGTTACCACACAGCGATCCCGCCGAACCCGTACCCGAACCCAGATCTTAAAAAGTATAGTGTGTATATGTGTGCAAGCCGGGTATGTAAATGGATGTTTTAAATATTTATAAAATTTAATTGCGTTTGTTATGCGTATTTGCTGCCGACGACTGCCGATTGCCGATTTGCTTGCCTGCTGACTAGGGCTACCTCAAGCACGCACATTCTTTCCATATATTCACACTTTGTCTTGGCCACACGGAACAGGCGACAAAAGTTAATTATAAATAATATTAATGATATAATGGAACAAAATAAAATATTTATTAAATTTATATAGGAAAGAAATCGTTATTACAAAATTCATAAAATGAATATTTTCAAACTTTATATATAATATAGGGTTAAAGAAGTATTTTTTCTTGCTTTTGAATATTGCAACGAAATCCCACACTTAAAAGTATCATTTATTTATAAAATAAAAATATTTATAGCATTTTCTAAGCTCTGTAAAATATTTTTAAAGTTTCAAATCCCTAAGAAACAGGCGACAAAAATTAATTATAAATAATATTAATGATATAGTGGAACAAAATAATATATTAATTAAATGTATATAGGAAAGAAATCGTTATTACAAAATTCATTAAATTAATATATTCAAACCTTATAAATAATATAGGGTTGAAGAAATATTTATTTTGGCTTTTGAACATGAATAATGAACATATCATTCATTTATCAAATAAAAATATTTATAGCATTTTCTAATATATAATTTAGGGCTGAAGAAATATTTATTCTTGCTTTTGAATATTGCACACTTAAAAATGTCATTTATTTATCAAATAAATATATTTATAGCATTTTCTAAGCTCTGTAAAATATTTTTAAAGTTTCAAATCCCTAAATAAAATTTTTTTTAAATAATTTATTTAGCAGATTCTTGCCACTTTTGTCGCCTCTTTTGGGCCTCAGATCGTTGGACCCCCCGAAACCGAACCACAATTCGGAGACATCCCCAGCCCTCTGTTCCCGTACCGATTCATAGAAACCATTCATAGAACAAGCCAATCTACTCAGCAAGAAATTTATGTAACTGCGCAGATAAATTGTATTTCTTTTTCGGCATTTCAGTCTCGGTTGGTTCTTTATTAAATTTTTTGCTGAACAGCTGAGCTCTGAGCAGAGAGACGGGTTCAAAACCAGTAACCAGTACGCAGTTCCATAAGTACCCCCTTTGGCCCTATTCCCTTTTGTTAATTGTATGTGGCACTTTTAATAGGGATTTTTTATTGGTTGTGTTCTTTTAACTTAATTATAATTTGGGAGCCAAAAATTTTGATGAAGCTTAAGGCAGTATTTATTATAAATATTTATAAGAAAATCTCTTTACAGTATTTATTATAAATATTTATAATAAAATCTCCTTACAGGAAATAATTTCTTTAATAATAAATGTGTAGTTGAAACTAATTAGATTATAAACCCTGTGAAGACTTCTATTTGTAAATATTGAGTTGTTAAGCTATCAAATAATTTCTATGACTTTTTTAGTGTTTATTTCTTTAATTAAAATATATACTTGCTCCCCCTTTAATTTATGCAACCCCTAGGCCTGAGGAGGGATTTATGGCCGAAGAGGAGACCTTTCTAATGATGAATAATCGTGGCCGGGGCTTTGACAAATCGAACTTTTTAGGGGGAACGCGTGTCTCTCTGTGTCGCCGAGATAAATAGGTGTTTGCTATTTGAAATTCAAATGATTGGGGCGAAATTTCAATGGCTTTCCTCTATCGCCTATCGCCTATGATGATGATTGCCGGTCGGCTAGGTGCCGCTGGCTGTTTTGGCCCGCAGTTTGAATTGGCCATGGAGCTGGAATTGGGACTGGGACTGGGATTGGGATTGGGATTGGGATTGGGAGTGGGATGACGCCACCAGGTTTGCTTTTTTCCTATATATATTTTATATATATTATTTTTTTGGGCTTGAGTCTGGGGGGCGTGAACGCCAGACACTCCGGTTAACGTCTCGATATTCACACGCCGCTTAATTGACTTCCATAACTGCGCCGAAGAAATCGTTTTCCAATCATTAGTTTTCTGTGTGTTCCTTAACCCAATGTTGCCGCCCCAGAGATTGGGCTACTCCCTACCTGGTGAGCCAGCTAAGGCACTGAAAAAAAACGGTGGGTAGGAAAGTCTTCTTAATTTACAAAGAAAATAATTTAAATATGATTTTATTTGTATTTTCTGTAAACCAAAAATGTTTAATTAATTTCATTCATTTTAAGGACTATAAATAATATTAAAAAATCGCAATTTCTCGCAGTGCAGCTGCACTATCTACTTGGAACTATCGAGACGATGGCAAAAGTGCCAGGGCGCTAATTGTAGCCGGGAAATTAGAGCGGGTTTCGTCTCTAGGATTTTGTGTTAATTTCTGCTCGCCTTACTCGCTTTTATTTTTATTTTACTTTACTTTATTTTATTACAGACAGGTCCCGGTCGCACCCCCCCTACCTCGCCTAAATGCTACCTGAAGGTTTAGGCCGGGCCTATGCTTTGGCTTTGGTCTTGGTCTTGGTCATTAGGCCGAGTTCACAGATTTGCCGCTGTGTTTGGTGCTGTATCCGTAGCTAGATCTGTAGCTGTATCTGTATCTGGCGAATGTATCTGAGCGCTCGCACAATGTTTGCTCAAGCAATTCATTAATCATTGATAATTACATTAAATGTAGGCCTACCTGCGCATGCGTCGCCTAATGAACGCGGCGTTTTCTTGCTTTTTTTTTTGTATTTTTCGTCAGACAGATAGATAGTTCGCCGGCGTTTAGTTTCTAATTTTTCAACTTGTTGCCAAGCCGGCTTTTAATTGTCCGTGAATTATAGAAACACGGGACATCGGGCAGGCCCGGTTTTTCGCCTTTTTTTTCAAAGTTGGAGCGTGCTTTATTTTAATTTTTTTTCCTTCATTGGCTACGTGCAAGCGCCGTATCAAGTGGGCATCAGTTTCGGCCCTTTTCCGCGAAAAGCGTTGCCAAAAACGAACCCAACTTGAGCCTAAAAAGGGCGTGAAAATATTTCGGATAAATTGTATAAGCTAAAAAATAAATGTATATATTTTTTACATTTAAAGCGTTGCCAAAAACGAATTTTTCTTAAGCCTAAAGGGCGTAAAAATATTTCAGATATATTGTTTAAGCTAAAAAATAAATGAATATAGTTTTTACATTTGTGAAAATATTTCGGATAAATTGTTTAAGCTAAAAAATAAATGTACATATTTTTGACATTTAAAGCGTTGCCAAAAACGAACCTTACTTAAACCTATAGGGCATGAAAATACTTCGGATAAATTGTTTAAGCTAAAAAATAAATGTATATATTTTTTACATTTATTTGGCTTAGTTTTTCACAGAAAAAAACTCGTAAAATAAATCTTTAAATGCCGCTTAACCACATAGGAAGCCACCTGGCGGTTGCAATTTTTAGCATGAACCTAAACGACTTGCGACCATTAACTCTGCGATTAAAACTTGCAGATATCCTGCGTACCCCCTTCAAGATACTTGAAGGCTTTGCAGATACACAGATACAGCTACAGCTGGAGAGATACATTTGCAGATACATTTGCAACTGCAGCCACATATATCGCCACTTGAACTCTGGCCAGACAATAAAGCACTCGAGAAATTAACATGGATTTTGGGCCCGGCCGGCAAATCGGGGCCAAATGGGAAAATCCATACGACGGGGGGTTCTTCCACTTGGTATTTTTCTGCTGTAATTTTTTTTCTCCTGCGACTGTGTGGCATGAATCATGGACTGCGGCTAATGCATTTTCACGAGGCTGGCCAAAAGGAAAAACCTGCCGGGGCCAAAAACGCAGACGATGGCGCGGCCAAATGCGTCGACAACGATGTCTTTAACCCGATTTAACCCACGGTGACCATATGATCACACAAAAGTCGTCGCTACATTTACGTTATTATTTCAAAAGCTACAAAACAGAACCACAAAAAAGTAACTGTATTTTACGCGCGACGCGTGTCGCTTGTGAAGACATGTTCGTTTTTGTCATTCGGAGTTTAGCAAGTGCAGTGACAGCAGGTTAAAGTGAAGCAAAAAAAAAAAAGTGAAAAAAAAAACGGTTTTTTGTCATGGCACGTCGGTAAGTACACTAAAATAAGACTTATTATTATTCCAATTCTAATAATACACGCACCAATCGAAAGATAATGAATTAAACTATGATATAAACATAAAGTTTTATGCACAAAATAATATTATTTATCATTTATTTGCATTTAAAAAATGGCGTTACCATATGGTAACCGTGGCGTCGATAGGGTACAGGTTTTTTTTACCGTTCAAAGTAATTATTATACCCTTGCAGAGGGTATTATAATATTGACCAGATGTTTGCAACGCAGTGAAGGAGGCATCTCCGACCCCATAAAGTATATATATTCTTGATCAGCATCACCAGCCGAGTCGATCTAGCCATGTCCGTCTGTCTGTCCGTCTGTCCGTCTGTCTGTCTGTCCGTCTGTCGGTTTCTACGCGAACTAGTCTCTCAGTTTTTGAGCTATCGAGCTGAAATTTTCAGCATAGTCCTATTTCTTTAGCACGCAGTATATTTGTCGGAACGACCGGAATCGGACTACTATATCCTATAGCTGCCATAGGAATGATGGCGAAATTAATGTAAAAAAATTTTTAACTTCTCTGTTTTTCAACTTATTATAACAAATTTTGAGAAATAGCAGTTTTTTATGGTTCTAGAATTACGGTTTTAATTTCATTA
>VNJO01007771.1:0-35923 GCA_008042535.1 Drosophila tani
ATCTTCGCCGAAAACCTGATTTTCACCAACAACACCAGCAGCTACCGCTGCGGCGAAAATTGCCACGAACTGAAATGGGAGATTGCGAGAATATATATAATATTAAGAAGCACTTTGACTTGATCTATGCTCACCAACAATCTCATTCTGATTGAAGTCTAAAATCGTTGTGATTGCTAATTATAAGTGGGATTTCTCTCGAAGCTTAAATACTAAAATATGTATGTATTTATAAAGAGATTATAAAAAAAGATTAAATATTTATAAGTTATAAATCAATAATTCCCTTATCTCGCCAAGTAAAAGTATCCGCATGAATAAAAGTGCTAAAAGGTGGCAACTTCAAGTCGAAGCTTTTTACGTTTTATTTCGAAAATTTGCACTTACAAAATTATAATACATTAAATTAGCTTTAAATTTGTCAATAATCTATTTAGGCATTAATCACACACGGCGTAGTCCGTCAAGTCAATGCTATCGTTACCATCCCATTTTGGGAAATCTTGGTCTGTAAACTCATCTTCGCCGAAAGTTTCACCATTTCCTGTAATTACGGAAAACTCCAATTGTGGCGAATGGTGGGGAGATTTCCGAGGACGAGGGAATGCAAGATTAAGATTATGATAAACTCCAGGATGCTCCCTGAATGGCCGTTGCAGAAACTCATCCCAAGACTCGTTAATTGTTTCATCTTCGTCAGAAACTAGATTTTCACCAAACACAATAGCTGCAACCGCTGCTGCAAAAATAGCCACGAACTGAAATATAAAATTTAGAAAACATATAATTTTAGAAAGCACTTTGTCTTGATCTATGCTCACCAGCAATTTCATTGTGATTGAGGTCTACATTCGTTGTGATTCTGAATTATAAGCGGTGTTTCTACTCAAACGGGAGAGCAGAGCTAATACTAATATATTATATTTATAAAGAGATTAGTCCCTATCATCCACTAATTATAACAAAAGCAATGTATTATGTTTAAATTGTTCTCTCTTCATTTATTGAACAATATTAGGCACTTTTCACCTATTTAATTCCAGCATAAAATATTGCAAGAGATACAAACAACTCTTGAAGTACATCTGTATCTTATTTTGTGTTAGCTAGATTATAACACTCAAAGATACATTTAGTTAAATCTCAATATAATATGTAACTCTCTATGAAAATTCTAAAATTTAAAAACGTCTAAAAGTCTGTTATAAATAATAACAGCAAAGTATTTCCGAAAGAAACTATACAAAGTATTACTAGAAATACGAACAACTTTTGAAGTGCATGTGTATCTTCTTTTTATGATAGCAGATTACAACACTTAAAGAAAATAAATATAGTTAAGTCTCAGGAAAATATGTTACTTTTTCTATGATAGTTCTAAAATCTAAAAACGTCTAGAAGTCTGTTATAAATAATAATAACAAAGTATTTCGGAAAGCAGCTATACTAAAGGTGTTTAGTAATAATAATATTTAATTATTTTTAGAGGAGTGTTAAGAAAACTGAAGTTAATTCCAAAATGCCTTTTTTTTCGAGTGTATAATTTTCTAAAAACAGAAATTACACAAATCTAATGCAAAAATTAAATCCCACTTATTTTGCGTTACCAAAAACAATGAACATTGAGATAGTAAGCTCTCAAGAGCTAACTAGGTAGTTAATGATTCATCAATATACATATATATACTTATATATGTATGTGTAGGTGCGATTCTAAAATATCTTACGACGTAAATATTTATAAAACTGCCATTTCATCACAATGGAAAATTTTCCATTACCCCCGATCCCCCTCACCTTGTTTTCCCGCCAATTTAAATGGTTTATTTCCTTTTTAAACAACAACCAATGAAAACCAAAAATTAATAAGATATACAGAAAAAACACTTTGATTTTATTGAAACAAATAAAAGAAGTTTGATCTTTACTTAGGGTTAAGCATAGAAGAGACCTTAGACACACAAACTTAGAACTAAGCGGCGGCCGCTGCTGCTGTTGCTGTTGCTGCTTCCTCTTTCTCCCCTTCTCTCCCGCCAAACGACAGCTGTGGGTTACAGCAACTTCTCTTTCCATCGCCGCCGCCGCCGCCACTGCCGCCGCCGCTACTTTTCCAATCCAAGATGGCGGCCATGGGCATTTAGGCGCGCTCGCCTCGGATGCGCCTAGCCAGCTGGATGTCCTTGGGCATAATGGTGACGCGCTTGGCATGGATGGCGCACAGATTGGTGTCCTCAAACAGACCCACCAGATACGCCTCGCTGGCCTCCTGGAAAATGCCACGAGCAAACACAATGGATTATTACATGACCACATGAAATCGGGGGCACAGATGTTCACTCATACCTGCAGGGCTCCGATGGCCGCAGACTGGAAGCGCAGATCCGTCTTGAAATCCTGGGCAATCTCACGGACCAACCGCTGGAAGGGCAGTTTGCGGATGAGGAGCTCCGTCGACTTCTGGTAGCGACGGATCTCACGGAGGGCCACGGTTCCAGGGCGATAGCGATGTGGCTTCTTCACGCCTCCAGTGGACGGCGCAGATTTGCGGGCCGCCTTGGTGGCCAGCTGCTTGCGGGGCGCCTTGCCTCCAGTGGATTTACGGGCAGTCTGCTTGGTACGGGCCATTTCTCAGCTCAATTATTTCACTCGAACGTTCAAAACAAATACTTTTACTTTTTACTTTTTAGTTTTTGTCAATCACAACCGGACTGTACAAAATTTTCACAATTAATGATTAGAGACAGGGGGAAGGGCGTGCGGGTGCGAAATAGTGTGACCGCTTATTTATTCATTTAATAAATTTTAGACTGGTCACTTCATTGTCGAATTATTCAAACGTTTACACTACTGTTGCATTTTTAGCAACATTAGTAGGCCGATAAGCGAACAAAGATATTCGAAAATATTAAATACAAGCTCTTGGTAGAATTATATAATTGTCTCATGTACAGGCCGATGTAAAGTAAAGTATGTGGTTAAGAAAGTCGAGGTTTTTTAGAGAAACTTCAATTTTAAATAGAGTATAAAATGAACCTTAAATATAACGTAACCATTTAAATAACATCAACAACGAATAAGTTTCAATATCACATTCAATGCACAAATTCAGATTCAGATATATTTAAATGTTGTCTCAGGCATATACAAACCAAAATAATAAGAAGCTATTTTTTTAACAGAAAATGCTAAATGCATCGTTTAATTTTTTGCGTGCGATAGTTAAAAAATGCAGCACAGTTTTGCCACCTTAATGCTTCGGTGTGGCTTTTTCAAAACTCTGTCAAGGTAGTATTTTATCGGACCAGTGTTATCGATAGCCGCTCATCGCTAAGCAAAAGCTTAAAAAATAGCGGGACTAGGTTTCAAATTTTTTCACAACAAAAAAAAAAACCAAGACTGCAAGCATTTACCTTAAAAAAATGTCTGAAACCGAGTTTGAAATTTGTCCGTACAACCCGGGTCATCGCATCGCGATCTTCCGTATGCCAAAGCACATCGTCAAGTGCGAGAAGAACTACCGGGGACCGCC
This sequence comes from Drosophila tani, assembly GCA_008042535.1. Lineage (NCBI taxonomy): Eukaryota > Metazoa > Arthropoda > Insecta > Diptera > Drosophilidae > Drosophila > Drosophila tani. Next base: position 3,530 of record VNJO01007771.1, read on the forward strand.
GCTGAAGATCTGCAAGTACAACGCCACGCACCGCGTTCTTGACATGGAGGAGCACCTTAAGGAGTGCCTCTACTATCAGCGTTACATGGACAATCAGCGCTTGGAGATAGCCCTCACCACGCGCATTTCTCCCACCCAGGAGGATGGCCACATCGTCAGCACTCCTCTTTAAGATGCATAGATATAAGACACCAACAAAATGTATGACATGTACATTCATGACCAATTTAATAGCTTGTTGACACCAACAAATGTATGACATGTACATTCATGCCCAATTTAAAAGCTTCTTGAAGAAGTGCGCCCATTTGGGTTGATTTCAATCACGTTACGATTAAAATAAATGTATATTTGTTTTCGCTGAGAATCTTACAATAGAAAAGCAAAAGTTTTGGTATTTACACGCCTGTCCCCGTTCCTCTTGCATTGCACAAAGCCTAGAGTCAATTTCAGTTCAAAACATTTGCAGGCACTTTTCCACAACTATTTACAGCCTTAAGCTTAGGTCTAGGACTAGCTATACAACTACACCATGTCCATGTCCGGGTCCGAGTCGCCACCCTCGCCGTCCAGCAGCTTCCGCTTGGCGGTGGCCTCGCTCAAATTGGCCAGCGGACGCACCTTGCCGAGATTAACGACCGGACTCTGGGTGTACAGATAGATGGCGTAGGAGACCACCGCTATGGCCAGCGCGGTGTTCATGTAGATGGGTATGGAGAAGAGGAAGTAGCACAAGACAGCCGTAAAGAGCAGCTCCAAGGCGCTGGCGAATGTCTTCAGGATGGAGTTCATGTACTTGAGGAAGAAACTGGTCACAATGCCAATGGCTGCGTTGTTCACAATGATGATCAGCACACTAAATCGCATGATGCTACTCAGATTGTGGGGACTGAACGCGTCCAGGAGCTCCCCGCGCAGCAGGAGAATGGCGGCATTGCAGACAATCGAGTCCAGGTACATGAAGACATTCTGCACAAAGATGTTCACATCCGCTCCCTTGTCTTTCAGCAGATACTCGTTGTAAACGCCCGCCAGGCACGAGCAGATGGTCTGGGCCAGAATGAAGACGGCACTCAGGCTGAAGTCAAAGCCGGACATGTTCTTCCCATGTACCTGCTGCTGCTGCTGTTGCTGATAACCGGCGATATCAGTTTGATTGGTTGATTGCTTCAGCTGCTGGATGGCAGCAGACTCGCTGTCGTCGTTGGCGTCACTGTAGAAGCTCCCGAAATTGATCTGCTTCATCATGCAGCCGAGGGTGAGGAGAATGAGGGAGATCCATTGCCGCCGCGACAGATACTTCTTGAAGATAATTTGGAACAGAATGCCCGTGACAACGACGCGCAGCTGCAGCAGCAGATAGTAGGTGGTTGGGTCAAACGTGGCCAGGTTGACAAAGGCCAGGTTGTTGTACAGGCAGTACAGGAACGCCGGCACCATATACAGGGCCAAAACGTTCCTATCCTTGTGCACATCTCGGACCAGGGAGCGTAGATTGTTGCTGCGAAGGGAATATGTGTTAGTTGATAAAGCCGCAGCTTATCCATAATTTCACACTCACTCTCTGCAGTAGAGGCAGGTGGAAACAATCAGCTTGAAGACTTCGGTGAGCAGCACCACCGTGACGGTGTTGTAGCCATAGGAGTTGTTCGATTCCTGGGATGCTGTCACAAAGATTCCTGCAAGTGGAGACTCTACCAATTAGGGCGTTGGTCCAAGGCGCCAAGGAAAGCTACTACTTTACCCTGCCCAATGAAGAGGGACATGTACAGCAGGAAGATCACAAAGGTGAGCTTGGTGGGGAACAGTTCACGCCAATTAGTCGACATCTTGGAGGTCTCTCGCTTGCCAGCGTTGCGTTGCTAATGACCGAAAACGAAATATCCAAAACTGAAGGGCTCCAGCGACGGCTCCACTTCACTCTGGCAACTGAGCGCACGCTGCTGCTATCAGTTCCGCTTCTACGCGCCGATTCGTGTCAAGCGGGCTTGTTTTTGGTCTTCCTAGGAAATGGATTTTTTTTGTTTCTGTCTCTGATAAACAATATATTTAGGCTTTTTTTTATCGCTCGGCGACAGCTGATCGGAGCAGTGCTGTAAAGTTACAGTTTTAGTGTTGGAAAACGCCAGATTGTGCGCCCTGCTGCAGCCAAGTTCACGTTGCTTTGGTCTTTCGGTTTTTTTCACCCGTAAAAATGGCAAACCGCGCTGGCCGTCACGCTCGTACCGAGGATTCAGACAACACCATAAACTATGTCCAATGCGATGGATTGGTGAGTAGTGAAAGGAGCTAGGAGCGGGGAGTGGAAATCTGGCCGGGAACAGCACGCAAAGCCGGTGAGGTTGGTGCCACGCGCTGTCTCAAAATTTGCCTGCTTCGTGCCTGTGTGTGTGTGTGTGTGTGTGGGGGGGGCAGGGGCGTAGGTTGAAAGAAAACAAAGCAGAAAACCCCTGCGAAGTAATTCCGCCTACGTCCATGAAGAAATTAGTGACAAATGCAAAAAAATTAATGAAAATGATGAAAATTCCCTCCCTTAGGCCGTAATGAAAATGGTGAAGCACTGCCATGAGGAGTCGAGCAACATGGACCTCGCCCAGGGCGCCCTGCTCGGCCTGGTGGTGGACAAGTGCCTGGAGATCACCAATTGCTTCCCGTTCCCCAAGAGCGGCGACGAGAGCATGGACGAGGAGATGTACCAGCTGACGGTGATGCGTCGCCTTCGTCGCGTCAACGTGGATCATCTGCATGTGGGCTGGTACCAGAGCTCCGATGTGGGCAACAGCCTCTCGCTGGCCCTGCTGGAGTCTCAGTACCACTACCAGACCAGCATTGAGGAGTCCGTCGTGGTGGTCTACGACACGCAGAAGTCGTCGCGCGGCTTCCTCTGCCTGAAGGCCTACCGCCTGACGCCGCAGGCCATCCAAATGTACAAGGACGGTGACTTCACGCCCGAGGCATTCCGCACCCTAAAGGTGGGCTACGAGAGCCTGTTCGCCGAGATCCCCATCGTGATCAAGAACTCGCCGCTGACCAACATCATGATGAGCGAGCTGAACGAGCTGCTGCCCGAGGATAAGGGACACAACTTCCTGGATCTGGGCACGGCCACAGTGCTGGAGAACCAGATGCGCAGCCTGATCGAGCGCGTGGACGAGCTGTACCAGGAGGCGGTGCGCTACAACAAGTACCAGCAGGTGGTCTTCAAGCAGGACACGGAGAAGCACCGTGCCCTGGCCAAGCTGGCCGCCGAGAATGCCGTGCGCACCTCGAAGGGCGAGCCAACGGTGGCCGAGGAGGAGGTCATCAAGCAGTTCCGCCCCATGCCCGTGCCCGTCCGGCTGACGGCCACAATTACCTCGGGCCAGATCAACACCCACGCCCAGCACATTGCCCAATTCTGCTCTCAGTCGCTGGCCAAACTCTTTATCACCGAATCGCTGCAGATCGCCAAGGAAGCCAAGGAAATCAAGTAGATTAGCTTATGTTATACGTTCTTTTTTAAACCCGAGGCAACATCCGTAATTGAGAAGGAAAAGCGATTACTCTGCGCACACTGATGACAAAAATAAACCTATACTACATTGGGTGTGAGTGGAAGCGAACTACAAAATGAGTGTTATCCTTTATCTGTGGTTATTGGGGAAGTAGAAGTGGTTATGGTTCAGCTTAGGGCTGAAGCTGTACAAAAGCCAAACCTACACATCGTTGGAGACGCATATTGCGCGCTAAGGAACACAAAGTGTGATTGGATATCGTTTTTAGTTTGGTTTTTTATTTTTTGATCACGATTTTAACGGTGGTTTTTAACGTCAGGCTCCGAGCTTAACATTCGGTGCCCAACCCTGCTCTAAGCCACGAAATGCTTGGTGTTTATACCCTTGCAGAGGTTATTATAATTTTGCCATATGTATTTGCAACGCAGTGAATGAGGTATCTCCGACCTCTTAAAGTATATACATACATATGTATATTATTGATCATCACCAGCCGAATCGATCTAGCCATGTCCGTATGTCCGTCCTTCTCTCAGAGTTTGAGCTATCGGTTTGAAATTTTCAGCACACTCTTATCTCTTTTGCAAGCAGTATATATATCGGAATGGCCGAAATCGGAACACTATATCCTATAGCTGCCATAGGAATTATGGTGAAATTAAGGTAAAATAATTATAACTTCTTTGTTTTTCAACGTATTTCTATAAATTTCAAGATATAGCAGTTTTTTATGGTTCTAGAATTACGGTTTTAATTTCATTAAGATCGGACAACTATATAATATAGCTGCCATAGAAGTGATCGGTCAATTTAAATGAAAATCTAAAATTCTACATGTAAAATGAAAAATGTGTAAGTAAATATAATACAAATTTACAAACTTCGATATTTTTTAAATTTGATCAAAATGGATCGATTTTCAATGATCCAATTGCAGACTGCAAGGATATTTAAACTTCAGCTTATCGAAGTTAGCTTTCTTTCTTGTTATTTTCTGGCTCCGAGCTTAACACTCGGTGCCCGACCCTGCTCTAAGCCACGCAATTCTTCGTTATTATGTTACTTATTCGAAAATGAACTGTTATATTGATGATTGGAATTCGCATTCGATTTCGAAAAGAGCTAAGGGGGATGACAATAAATTCCAAAGAATTAAGAGAGCAAAGAATTTTACACCCCCTTAAATAATTTTCCTGCCCTTGCCTCTGGTGATGGAAATGGGGGTGGCTTTTCAGAGCTAACCGGCCTTGCTCGTGCGCAGACCCATTGTTTGGTTTCAGTTTTCCGTGCGATTTTCCGGGGGATTGTTGTTGCAAACCTGCTGCTGACGGCATCGCATCACCGCATTTTTCACACACGGCAGACAGCAGCTTATATTCTTTGGTTTGTTATTTTTCGCTTCGCCCAGCCGCTTTGAATTAGTTATAAACAAATTACTAAACTACTAACAAATGGCAAAATGCTGTCCTACGACCTCAACGAACGCCTGCTGACTGCCGTGCAAGGTGGCGACTTTGAGCAGGCCCTCGGCTGCATCTTGCAGGGTGCTCAGGCCTCGTATGTATCGCCCAGCTGCGGCCGGACAGCTGTGGGCACTGCCGCCATCCTGGGGGACGCGGAGCTGCTGGAGCTTTTGGTTCAGTCGTGCGAGGAGCCCGAACTGGATGTCTTCCATCAGTGTGAGTTTCTCCAGCTGGGAATTTACCATCAAGTGAAATTCATTTAATTCAATTAACTATTTGCGGTGGAAAAAAAATACAAATATTTAGTGCAGTTGAAGTGAAGATTATGGGATACAGAGAGGCACAAATGAGTGCTAGGGAAACCATGGAATAATTATTAAAGAACAATACAAAACGGAAAAGTTGTGGGAGTGCTTAAAGTATTCTTAGAGTTCTATTACAACATTTTGAAAGTGAAAACAAAACATGTATAGTTTACTTTAAAAAAATATTAATAGAGTTCTATTTAAATTCTTTCTGTCTACATAGGAATGATCTTTTTTTCTCTAAGAAAATCTTATAACATCTCTTTCACCATAAATACACTTTGAAGATAGTTCTTTATGTAAAAAATCTATTAAGGTAAAAATAGCGGATTTTATAACAAAGGTAAATAGGTGCTTTTATAACAAAGAAAAATTATCGACAAGACTTTAATATAATTAAGTTTGACTTGTTTTTTACCTTATTTATTAGATTTGAATATTTTTAAATTTTATTTTCCAAATATATAATTTTTTAAACAATTGTTTAAAGTAAAAAATCTATCAAGGTCAAAACCACTTTTTTTATATCAAAGAAAATGTATCTAAAATACTTTATTTTTATTAAATTTCACTAGTTATACCTTATATCTTAGATTTTTATATTTTTACCATTTTATGTTTTAAAGATAACATTTATGTTTTTAACTTTTTAGTTTTTTTTACTATTATAATTCAGTAATTCAAACTCCCAATATTTGATCTGAAATTCCTTAATCTTAGCTCCCGCGTTTAAAATAAAAAAAATATAATAACATCTCTTCTACTTCAAAAAAATTTAAATTTATTTCTTTAGGAACAAAGCCTAACCAGGTCAAAAAACCTTTGTTATAACAAAGAAAAATAATGTTAAAGACTTTATTTTAATTAAATGTGACTTGACCTTATATCTTAGATTTTTATAGTTTTCCAATTTATTTTCCAAATAAAATGTTTCAATTAACACTTTAAATAATTATAAAGGGCTAATACCCCATTAAAATTCAAAACTCCCAATATTTGATCTGAAATTGCTTGCTCTTTGCCTACGCGTCAAAAAAAAAATATATATATATAATAACATCTCTTTTACTTTAAAAACATTTTAAAGATATTTCTTTAGGAACAAAACCTTTCAAGGTCAAAACACCTTTTTTATAACAAAGAAAAATGATCTAATTAATCACATTTGACTTATTTTTTACCTTAGTTCTTAAATTTTAATTGTTATTTCCAAAGATAAAATTTTTTAAACACTTTAAAAATTATTTCAAGAGCTAAAAACCCCTTCAAAATTAAAATCTCCCAGTTTTTGATCTCAAATGCCTTGATCTACGCCCTCCGCGTTCATAATTTTTCCATGTGTATCCATTGGCCCACATCCAAACCCGAACGAACGAACACACCCATGAATTCGGTTGCCCAACGAAATGCAAGCACAGCAAGAGAAGAGCAGAGAGCGAGAAGAGTGAGTGACCGAGACCTGGAAACCGGTTATCTGGTGTTGCTTGGCCACTGATAACATGGGGGAGAGGCTAGGTCCGAGTCCCAGCAGCGTCAGTAGGCTGATGGGGTTATATGTGGCATGAATGCGGAACCGAAGATCTCTTCTCATATAAAGTAATCCATTCAAAGCAAAGATTTTATTCTAAACAAAAGTGTCTGAAAAATAATATTTGGAACTGCCTATAATTTTTCAAATATTCCGAAAAATATCATTTGGAACTCTCTATAATTTTCTGATCATTCCAGCTCACACGGATAGCCTGGAGATGGAGCAAACGCCCGAAGGAATGGAGAAACTGGAATGGGTGGACGAGTTCGAGAATGATTCGGAGAATGAAGGTGTCAACGGCGGAGGAGGAGGAGGAGAGGATAGCCAGCTATATCAGTATTACGCCAAGACCTTTGAGAACACCGGCGAGTTTCTATCCCAATGCTGTGCGTCCTGCCGGGAACAGGACCCGCATCTCTACGATGCCGACTTGGCCACGCCCCTGCACTATGCCGCCTGCTGGGGCCATGAGGAGTGTGTCCGCATCCTGCTGGAACACAATGCCCCCATCAACGTGGTCAATAGCGAGGGCTATGCCCCGCTCCATGTGGGAGCGGGCTTTTCCGGGGTCACCAAGCTGCTGATCAAACACGGAGCCCTGGTGAACGCCAAGACGCTGAGCGATGGCAAGACGGCGCTCCATGTGGCTATTGAGAGTAAGTCCAGGGAATCCGCAAGGTTGCTGCTCCAGACGAATATCAATATCAATGACACGGATGACGAGGGCGAGACCCCCCTGATGACTGCCATTGCCTGCAGTCTGGTGGATCTCGCGGAGGAACTGGTGCAGAAGGGAGCCCGCATCAACCTCACGGATAAGCAGAATCATACGGCCTTGCTGTACGCGGTCAGGGGTCGCCACGTGCAGTTGGCCAAGCTGCTCCTGGAGCGTGGAGCCCGGAGGTTGGCCTTGCACCATCTCCTGCATCTTGCGGTGGAGTACAACGATCGAATGTTGGTGGAGCTCCTTCTGCAATATGGAGAGAGTTTGTCGTTTAGAAACGAGGACAACCACACGCCCATCATGGTGGCCATCCACGTGCAGCAGCCCGAGATGTTGGAGTTTCTCCTAACTGTAGCTGAGGAGCATCGCCAGCTGGGTCTCCTCACGGATGTCCAGGAAGAGGGCCTGGTTCTGTTCGCCGTGCAGCAGATAGTGGGTGTCGAGGAGTTCCGCCGCATCCTGCGAGTCCTGCTGGCCAAGGTAGACAGTGCTCGACAGGATTTGTATGGCACCTGTGCTCCCACCATCGTTTGCGGGCTGATCTACTGTCAAACCCCCTTGTCCAGGGCCATTAACTTGCATCGTCTGGACTTGGCAGAGTTCCTTATCCAAGAGGGCTGCAATCTGGCCCAGATCTGCCGGGAGCATGTGGTTAATGAGCTGAGATCCAATTGCTGTGCCAGGAGCTTGGCCTTTGCCAGATTGCTGTGTAAGTTGGGCTTTAAGCCAAGCCAGGAAGCTCTCATTAAAAACCCTATTCCCTTACAGGCCAAGCTGGCTTCCAGTTCCCCCACAAACAGCGAGCTCCGCCCAAGGATTGGCCACCCGCCCGCCTGGAGTTTGAGCGTGAGATGTCCTTTCTGGGCACCCAACCCCGCTCCCTGCAGTCCCTGAGTCGCCTGGTCATACGCCAGCAACTCCTAAAATCCCTCCGAATGCGACTGGACTTGCAAGAGAGGTATCTGGCCACCCAGGAGCGTTCCTCGCTGGGCAGGATCATAGATGAGCTCACCATACCCGCCACACTGAAGCTCTACCTCAGCGACTTTGCCGAGTTGCCCCGGGTGAGGGGCATGGAACCGGTTCCCGTACAAGGTATCAGATGCGCCGAATTATGGGATTGAAGTGCGTTTTACGGATTTATTCAGATTATATATAGGTTTTATAGGTGTGTCTGTGTGTATGTAGCATATAGTTTTGTATCTGGGGGACGAGTGTGTAATTGTTATTAATTAATCAATTAATTAACTAATTAATTAATTTTGCAACATTTCACACGACTCTCTGATGTGATATTAACTTGTTTTAAAATGTATTACGACTCTAAGAACAGGGATTAGAGCTGGCAAAAAATCTATGTTTTGCACTATCGATTTTTTCGATATTTTACTAGTTAAACATCGATACATTTTCTCACTTAAAACGATTCCGGCTTTAAGGGATTAATTTCCATTCATGATCTAGCCATATATTTCTCTTCCAATATTCGAGAGCGTATCTTCATGATCATTTCAAAGGCTTAAAATGGAGTCTAATCGATAGAGGAAAAGAACATCGAAAAACATCGATATTTTTTCGATGTTTAAACAAAAAACATCGATGAAAAAAAACCATCGAGTTTTTCCGATGTTTTTATAAAAACATCGATGTTTTCAATACTCAAAATATCGATAGTGCGAAGAACAATCGATTGTTTCCGAAAAAAGTTTAAAAAATCGATAGTATCGAAAACAATCGATTGTTTTTCGCACTATCGATATTTTGAGTATTGAAAACATCGAGTTTTTCCGCTTTTTTTTATAAAAATACCGATGTTTTCAATACTCAAAATATCGATAGTGCGAAAAACAAACGATGGTCTTCGAAAAAAGTTCAAAAGATCGATAATATCGATAGTGCTCCGATGATTTGCCAGCACTAAAAGGAATTATTCTCCTTTCATTGCTGTCTAAATTACTTGCACATGTTTCATGTTTATTAGGCCTGTATATATATAGTCTATATAGGTTATATTCTTCATATATGATGTATTATGCACTAGGTTACTTTTGACTAAGCCAATATTAAGATTACTTTCCATTTACAATCGATCTCTCACACACGCAAACTAGCATTTTACAACGATATATCGAGTGCAATTTTATAAAAGAAAACAAAAGCTGTTGACAGACTAAATAAACAATATATATATATAGAAGGTTTTAAAGAAAAGAATAATATGTAACTTTTAGTGCTTAAACTACAGAAAATACATTTACGATGCTGCTCCTAGGACTTCAGCAGCAGCTTGAAGTCATCATTGGCGTTCTCCATGATGTATTCAAATGCAATTTTATCCTTCTTGTCCTTGACCAGCTTCAGGGCCGGCTCCCTTTGCAGCAGGTAGCGGCACACCTCCAGCTGGCCACGCGCCGCTGCCCGATGCAACGCCGTCTGTCCGCACTCATCCTGGAGCAGGAGGTTTGCCTTGTGCTCCGCCAGCAGCTTGACTATAGCCAAGTGGCCTGTGAAAGGTAAAAAGTATTAAGTTATAAGTATTAAAGTATTAAGTATTAAATAATTGCTATAATTTATGTAATGGATAAACTAACCCATCATGGCTGCTCTGTGCAGCGAGGTGGCTCCTGCCTTGGTCACTGCATTCACATCTGCCTTGCCCTCTTCGAGGAGGACCTTACAGATTTGCTCATTGCCATTGCGGGAGGCATAGTGCAAAGCCGTATAGTCGCAGTCATCGCGGGCCATGGACTGGCCCTTCTTGATGAACTCCCTCACACGTTCCACTTCGTTGTAGATGGCTGCAAGAGGGTAAAGAGAGCAATTAATTAATAAAGCTTACTTACTTACATAATTAAATTTACACAAAAAAAAATTTATTAATTTGATACTAAGAAAGTATATAAATTATACTTTCGACGGTATAAATTGTATACCATTGAGTATAAAAGTTATACTTTCTAGTATTTTTCTTCAGTATATTTTTAATACTATTTCGTATAAGTTTTATACTACAAAAGTATTAAAATTATACTCATTATAAAAATCACTAACATGACAAACAGAAAAGTACTAAAATCCAACTAACGCGATGTGTTATAAAATTTTCGATGTAGGTTCTTATAAAAAAAATACTAGAGTATAAAAACTATATATAACTATACACTTGATATTATGAAGTAATCAAGTCTATACTAATCTCGTTATACTTATTGAGTATATTTTTAATAGCCTTGTTCCACTGCAACATATTTCCAAAAATTGAATTTAGGTGTTTCCACTGCTCCTTCTCGCAAAGCAGAAATATTTCAATGCCACAGCATAAGGAGAATCGCATTATGCAGTGGCGACAACGAAATACTGCGCTGGATCTAGTTTTCATTCATCTTTTTGTCAAAAATATTCATAATTTCAAAAACATTAAGAAATTAGGGAAGGGTTAGAAGGATTAGGGAAGAAACTTACGAAATATCGCTTAATAATCGATATTTTTTGGTATTTTCTTTTTAGTATGTATAGGAACAGACGGTATGTATGGACAGACGGTCCGTCCATTTTGACATTATGGGAGACCCCGTTTAAAAGGTGGATCACTCTCGAGAATGAAGCAGAATGTATCAGTGGAACAAGGCTATAAGACACCACGTAGAAAGGTTAATTTTTGTATATTTTTTTTTTTAAATACAGGTCTCTAATAGCAATTAACAAAACGTAAGGCCTGGAAACTAATTAATCTCACCTGCATTCCAGATGCCGCGATCAAAGTCCATATCGCTGAGCGTCTGCTGTGCCGGCTGCGTCTGCTTATGGCACTTGCAGTTGTCCGCGCTGTGCTGATCCATTTTTGCCTGCTTGATGATAATTTCGAGTTTCTCGTTTGCTCGTTTGCCGAATTGAATTCCTTGCCTTGCCTTGTTCGTTCGTTACTTTTCCAGATTTCCAAGCGGGGTGGGTGTGACAGAGTTACACCTCTCGCTGCATGGTCCAACAGATCTCGGCCTCGCCACAACTGCAGACAACCTTATAGCTCAACTGGGCGAGTGTATTTAGCATAACCATCGGCGACACTGCCACCATAATACCATTCACGCACGCCTTGACGCCGCTCTCGAAGCGCTTGGACAGGGCCTGAACCTCGGCCTGATTTAGGCCAAAAACAGTGCAGGTGTAGTCGTGCAGGGAACCCTTGACGGTGATGTAGGCAAAGTTACCCTCCGACTGCAGTATGGGCACGGGAATTGTCACCACATTGGCCTGACAGGTGGCGTTGTTGGCGGCAGCGTTGTTGACAGCGCTCAAGGAGCCCGTCGACGAGGCGGACACGGTTGGCTGTAGATCGCTGTTGAGATTCAGAGACTCCTTCAGCCCGGTCACGCCGTCACTCATAGTTCGTTTGTCGTCTGGGGGACGCGGTCGGTCGCCTCCTTCGCTCAGAGTATATGTTTTGGAACGGTTATTCCCTAGGTTGCTATAGCACGCACTCACACAATCACTAACACACACGCACACACGCAAAATTATACAATTAGAGTTCGTTGGTTTTTTTGTTTTTTGTTTTTTAGGGGCTTTTGGCTTTGGCTTTTACTCCGGCAAATCCACCTTGTGATAGTTGCCTAAGCTGGCTGCCTCGCGGCCTATATTGGACAGATTCTCGCGCACTACGGACTCGGTTTCCAAGGGTTCTGGCTCATCGAACTCCTTGCGCATCGTCCACATGTACTCGTTGTAGTCCTGCTTCACGGCCGTCGATGAGCTGGCCACCACGCGAAATCCCAAAATCTGCAAAGGGAGAGGGTAGAGAAAAATGCATGAGTCATTTTGGGGCTGAGGGTAGGTAGTTGTTGGGAAAGTAGAGCCATTAGTTGATTATCTAGGCGGGGTTTAAATAGCCTTTAACACCAATAAAAGCACTCACTTTCTGGGGGATACTAAGATAAAAAGGTTTTTAAACGGGCAGTTGTTTTAGGAACTTAATAGTAATCGTAACAGAGAGGCCTTTTATTTAATTTATTTCATATCAGAGCTCGCAAATAACTCTTTCTGAGAAGAGCTGTTAACAATTCGATTTTAAAATCGATTTAATCGATGTTTTTGGAGAAGCGAAAAAATCTATTCCTTTTTTACGGAATTGGTGATTGGGATTGGACAAATGTAAGTAAACGAAAATATTATTTTCAAGTAATTATAATAATAATAAAATAATAATAATAATAATGAATAAAAACATATTGATATATTTTGTATTGATCAGTTCTAAATTTGGTGTTTCCCTCTCCATTGTTTAAACTGACTTACAACTTTTTTTAATTAAAAATAAATAGTGTTTTTGATTTTATATCGATTAAATCGATATTTTTTAAAATTGAATAGAAAAGAATCGGTTCACGAAAAGTAGAATGTTTTTTTAATTAAAAAAAAAATAGTGCTTTCGATTTTATATCGATTAAATCGATATTTTTAGAATTGAATCGAAAATAATCGATTCTGCTCTATTTCTGAGAGTTCTCAGTTAATATATTCGTGTTAGGCTTTTTCAATAATAATAAAAAACGATTACTTCATGTATAGTTTGTTTAGGAATGTTGTTGCTAATATAATTTAGTGAAAGGAAGGTATAATAAATCGTATATAGTTATATTTCCTCAGCGAGTTAACTAGATGTCAGTAGGTTCTAACTTTAAAGCTAAATTCGGCTTGAAAAAAATATACATACATTACAAAAAATGCTTGATAATTATAATCTAGACACTGTCACTTTCCGAGTATCTGAACAGTCAGATATCAAATGAATAAACCAACAAAATAGCCAATCGATCATAAATAAAGATTTCAGAGATAAGACAAAGTAATAACTACTGAAAAAAACTACCCCAGGAATGTGTAGAATGCAAGATAAGATAATGATTCCTTCTAATAACTTATAAAAGCTACTCACTTCTAGCGCCGACAGTATGCGACAGGGATGCACTAGGTAGACGATGGTGGACTCGTCACTGTAGCCGCCGCAAGAGAACTTGTTCAACTGCTCGATGTCGTCAGCTGAAAGTACATGTACGGGTGGGACAGGCAATGGTTATCATTTTCTGGGGAATGGCTTTCCTTTTCTTTTATGGTGTCTTGGTTGGTAAATGTTTAAACTGAGCGCAAACAAAAGATAACATGGCTTGGACAATGGCGATGACGTCAGTGTCAGTCTGAGTGTGCTAATTAAGCAAAAGGCCAAAAACATATTGACTGCTCGCTGTGTTTCATAATAAAAAGCAAAAAATGGGGAGTTTCTCCCTCTCTGTGGGTCCACAGACAAAGTGCAATGACTTCTGGCTGCCCAGAACAGATAAAAGTACCATAAATATATGGATGCAGCCGGATCGAGCAAAGATATATAGTATATAGTAAAAGTATGTGCGGTGTAACGTACGGTTACGGGTATGGGTGTGTTTGTGCATCGACTTCAGACTCGGTCGGCAAAGTGAACTGCACGCAGCGAAAAACAAAACGAAACTGACGACGACTTCCACGACGACCTCGTCTGTGGGAGCAGCAGAGCTTCGGCACAGTGGCGGTCGGAAAAAGCAGGCGGGTGGATGGTGCGGGGCAAATGGCATGCAATTAAGGGGCAGCTGTTGATTTGATGGAGGAAATAAACTCAGGTAAAGTGCTAAAAATATTGCGATGTGAAATGAAGCTACTGCCCTGGGGTAATTAGGTAAGAGGTCTATTGATTTCGAGAGCTATTTCTAGCAAAAACAGGTTAAGGTACCTTTTTTAATAAATTTCTTTAGGTTTTTAAGGGTTCAAAGCACGTTTCATGAGGTTTTTATGGAAGTAAGACACATTTCTTGAGATTTTTAAAGGTTTATAAATTAAAATATTTAATTAAGTATATCTAAATTCATTTTGGTTCAAGATTTATGGGCTTTTAAAGATAATAATAAGTATTTTAAACAATTATCATTAAAACAAACATATGTAATCTAAAAATAATTGTGTTCTTAAGGCTTTTAGGGGCTTGTTTTATGGAATATGAGGGATTTTGTTTTGAGAAAAGTATTTAATATTTAACTCCTAATAGGAAATTTTTAATACAGTGTCATAACCTAATGAATTAATAAAATTTAACCTCTAAATACTCTAACCTCATTTCTTGAGGTTTTTAATGGTTTATCAATTTAAAAGATTTAATTAAGGATATCTGAATTAATTTTGGTTTAAGATTTATGGGCTTTTAAACCTAATAATAAGTTACCTAATAATAAGTATTTTAAACAATTATCCCTAAGGCAATCATTTGTAATCTCAATTTTATCGTGTTCTTACGGTTTTAAGGGTTTATTTATACATTATTTATACAGAGGACTTTATTTTAATAATATCCAATTACTGCTATGACACTGTAATTAATAATATTTTTAAAATGTGTTATGACACTATAACACTTGAATAAATAAAAATGTTAATGCACTGTCATAACCGTATAACGCAATAAGTTATAACTCTTAAAAGTTAATGCAACTAAAAATTGTTTAAATATAATTAATATAATTAATTATATTATATATATAATTAATTTAAAATCATGCAATTCATGCATGCTCACTATGTTCGACCCCTACTGTCTTGCCATTCAAAAAAGGTTTGACAGTGTTAAATTGATGAGAGGCGCCAAGCTTCGTACAGTGAAGACAATAATAAGTGTAGAGTGTAGCTGGATCTCAATAAAAATCACAATCAACGAAAGCTCAGCTCAGGTAAAAATAAACAAAAATACAGCGAGTTTTCCTAAACCCAAAAATCAAAGAAAAAGGTAAGAAAACTGCTAGAAAGTAAGGCCCCCGGCGAGACTCGCCGCCACTGTCAAACCATTCAGCAAGTGTTTTTTTTTTTTTCGTAGTGCAAAGTGGAAACGACCGAAAACTAACGCTTAAAAAAAAGCTAGCGTGCTGTGGATGTATCTGTGTGTGTGCTTTGTATCTGCGCTCTCGAAATTAATTGTGTCGCAATAGTAAAGATATACGACAGACAGTAAAAGAAATAAAGGCGGAACGAAAACAAAACGGCAAATCTACGAGGGCCAGAGATAAACCCGGGACAGATGGATGGATGTGGTTGGCATTTACCTTTCAATCCAGACACGAGCACTCGCCATGGATACTTGTGGCTGTAGGAGGCTAAGTTCCCCCGTATGATAATGTACGGCATTTGGCCTGATTTGCTGCTGCTGATCTCTGACGATTAATTAGCGCGGGCGTGCCAACGAAAACCGTAAAGTAAGTAAGATAAGTTAAGTGAAAACAAAAGATATAGACGCGCGCAAAAACGAAACTGGAAAAGCCCGCTATCGAGCTGCTGCTGGCGGAGCTGCTGAAGGTTGGCTCACGACTGAAAACGAAACCGAAACCGAATTTGGTTTCGAGGTTTTCCCAGCTGCGATGGCTTTTTGGCTTTGGCTTTGACTGTGGCTCTGGCTCTGGCTCTTGCTGTTGTGCTTATTATTTATAGGCGTCGCGCAGCGTAGTTAGCTCTCTGAAATGGTTAGCAGCTTTTTATTGGATTAGCCTACACTACAGTATAAGGTGGCAGATACCCAAATGACAGAAAAGTGACGCATTGTGACACAGGATAATCATCAATGCGATATATGAGAAACAGGGACGTGGACAAATGAAAACGCTCAAAGGGTCTAAGAACGTGAACGTTTTTGGGGCGGTATTTGGGATCGGTTTTAAATGTTTATTAAAGCCAATGCTCTGTTTACCAATTTAAATTTAATTTAGAATTCTTGGATAGGAAAACCAATCGAGAATTTGTTGTTCTTCGCACTCTATGGTAAAAACAATACTTTAAGCGATTTTTTTCTTAGTTTTTTCGTTAATCTAATAAAAAGTTAAGTTATATCACTAAGCAAGAAATATATGGTTATATTCTTTCCTATTTTTATAATTTATCCTAATTTATAATGTTATACAATCAACATTTCTTAAAAATTTAAATATAATATATAAATATCATGGCAAAATAATAATACCCTCTGCAAGGGTATTAAAAATGGTTAAATAAAAAAGATTACGTTTAATATCTTGAATTTTAGACATAAACGTTTCATTTTATAATTTTTAAAAATTATTTTATTACTGAATTTTGTTTTTATTGAACACAATTTAATTTAAGCCGTTATTCCACGAACAAAAAATGTATAAAACAAAAAACAACGCCTTTTGTTGAGTGTCCCGACCATAGAAAGTCAGGTGCTCTAAGCGTTGCCTACTTTTTGGGGCAACCAAAATAAGAGCCATTAACTTGGCAAAATAATCAATAAAAACATCAAATATGTCTGAAAAATATTCCTCTTTTTACAAATGTAAGTCAAGTTTAATTTAGTAAGGAATTAGTTTTGCAATTTTCTTAGTTATTAACCCTTAAAAGCCCCCTCTGAAACCATAAATTGATGACACCCAGAGCCCCTTTGCTTATCCAGCGCTCTTTCTCACTCGCTCTCGCTCGGTTAGTAGCAACCCCCGCGACCAGTTGCATGCCAAGCTTTAGTCAGGGGCTATAATTACTGACCGGTCGACTAATGAGCAAGTATTTTAGTGGCTCGGCGCCCAGCGAAATAATAATAAAACCCAACCAAGCCGGTCAACAACTCCTACTCACACACACACACACACAGATGGGAAACCTGGAAATTTACACACACACTGGCGCAGACATCGCACACCCAAAATACACACAGAGCCATTTGAAGTATCCTTTGCGTGTTTGGGGCACACAAAATGAACGTTGAATTATGATCAAATTTCTAAATAAATAAACGCGCGGCTCAAACGAGGTTTATGCCACACAGCTGTCGCAAAATGATGTCATTTGAATTTAATCATCTTTTTTGGTTTTTTTTTCTTCTAGATGTTTTCGTTTTATCCGTTCCCACTACATTTCGGTACACCTGTCCAGGTTGGCTGTGATAACTCACCTGAACGGCTGACTTTTATATCTCCTCTCCGCTCCGATTGCACTTTGTGCGCGTACAGTAATTATAATAGTAATTGATTTATTTATTGTTAATTATCTTTTGTTAAATTTCAACAAATTTTGCAAGCTGTGCGCGGCTGTGTTGGTAAGTTCTGCACTGCCTCTGTCCAGTGTTGGTAAGGCTTAGTTGTGGTATATTCCACACGGTATTTTTCTTAGTATATTTCTAAGGGCTAAATAGGCATTTTATACAGGGTCGCCGGGCGGTCATACAGAACGCGTAAATAAATGAATTCTTGTGTAAAATAAAATAATAGTAGCAAACATTCTGAATTAAATTAAATACTTACAACGCTAATCTCTCACTTGCAGAAAACTCGCTGACAATAATAGCTGGTTTTATGGACCTACAGTCGCCGTAAGCAGAGCCAACAGCTGTCGGACTCCGCTGCTGTGAGTATTCAAATTTTGAAAAAGAGTCTTTCGAATGACATTTGCATATTTCAGCCGCCTGGCGAAAGGTGAACCGAGTTCATTGGGTTTTCGGCTATTACGTGTGCGACCCCACACCCCGCTCCCGGCCAGCGTTTCCTCCGCCACTCGAGTGCTCGTGTGTGTATGTGAGATCTCGAGAAGAAGCTGCGCTGCTGCCAACAAATAATCAAAACGAGAAAAACAGAAAGCAACCGGAGGG
Organism: Drosophila tani; assembly: GCA_008042535.1. Taxonomy (NCBI): domain Eukaryota; kingdom Metazoa; phylum Arthropoda; class Insecta; order Diptera; family Drosophilidae; genus Drosophila; species Drosophila tani. The sequence goes on from VNJO01007771.1 coordinate 21,707, forward strand.
AACGGAACACGGAACCACGCACGCCGCTCGGCATAATTAATAATAAAAAAAAAAATGTCTAGAAATTTGCCACTTATCCCACTGGCGCTGTGCGCCATCGCCTTCCTGGCTGCTGTGGGACCCATGCCCGCCTTTGGAGCAGTGGCCACGCACAAGCACGAGAAGCACCTGAGCAAGGAGCGGGTAAAGGATGGTATTTATGCCCCCCGGGATGCCCATCATCATGGCGAGGATGGCGAGCACAACGTGGAGTTCGATCACGAGGCCATCATAGGTGAGTCAGTGCTTATGAAAAAGAGATAAATATGATGGGAGATGAGGAATTTACATAAAATATCTATTTAATTATATACAGTGAAAGGAAATCTATACACAGTTGAGTTTTAGTATTTTATTTAGTATTTTAGTAAAAATTCATTCAAGTAAAATGTGTTAATCCTTTGATTTTAATTTTCCTTTTTTTTCCCTTCTGAAAATAGGATTAATCGTTCCTATTTGACCTTAGCATATTATTTTTAACATTTCTAAACATTTTTGACGGTGTATGTTGAGGCGATCCATTTGTTTACCTTTCTGCGGTTTATTTTTGTGGCTTTGCACATGGAAAAATCATTCAAACATCAATAGAATATGTTACCAAGAAATGTGAATGCTCGGAAATTAGGAATATCTTGGGTTTTATTATTTTATGTTGTATATATTTCATAAGAAATGCGTATAAGATTCCTTTTCTAAATAAAAATATTATTTAGATACCGGCAAAAGTTATTTCTATCAATTAAATAAGCAAAACCACCTTATTTTACTCACCATTAGACATTTACCCTCCGTTATTCCTCTCAGTGTTCGCACTAAAAACCATAAAATTCGCATTTTGAAAGCAACACGTCAGTGTTTGGCATTGCTTCTGCTTTATGTTCCATTACCATCTTCACGCTTATGTTCAAGTGATTTCTATATAACGTCAGGCAATACCAAGGAGGCTCAGGAATTCGACACACTAACGCCTGAGGAATCGAAGCGGCGTCTGCTGATCCTGGTCAAGATGATGGATCTGAATAAGGACGAGTTTATTGACCGGCACGAGCTGAAAGCTTGGATATTAAGGTCCTTTAAGTGAGTGTTGTCTGTTGATTAATATGTCCATGTTGGCCGAGCTCCATAACCCACGAAACTATCTGGAAAGCTAATGCTTCTGCTGGCAAAACTTACAAACTGAAAACTAAAACCTGGAAAAACCCACTAAAATAAACCCTAACGCTTGCAGAAAACTCTCCGAGGAGGAGGCCGCCGATAGGTTTGAGGAGATAGACCAGGACCAGGATGAGAGGATAACGTGGAAGGAGTACCTGCAGGACACCTATGCCATGGAGGATGAGGACTTCAAGAAGGAGACCATCGACTTTGACAGCTACGAGGACGAGCAGAAGATGATCCAGCAGGACAAGGAGATGTTCAATGCCGCCGACACAAACAAGGATGGCAGCCTGTCGCTCGAGGAGTACATCTACTTCCAAAATCCCGAGGAACATCCGGTTATGCTGCCCATTTTGCTGGAGCACACGATGCAGGACAAGGACCTGGATCACGATGGGAAGATAAGCTTCCAGGAGTTCTGCGGCGACTCCGCTTCGCAGCACGACAAGGAGTGGCTGATCACGGAGAAGGAGCGCTTCGACAAGGACCACGATACCAACGGCGATGGCGTGCTCACCGGGGATGAGGTCTTGTCCTGGATTGTGCCCAGTAACACGGCCATTGCGGGCGACGAGGTGGATCATCTGTTTGTCTCCACCGACGAGGATCACGACGATCGGCTATCCTACCTGGAGATCCTCAACAACTACGACACCTTCGTGGGCAGCGAGGCCACCGACTATGGGGACCACTTGCAAAACATCAACCATCTGTCCGATGAGCTGTAGAGAGAGTCCATCGCTTGCCATCCTGCTGCTAAAGTGAACCTGTGCTTAGTATTCTATTTCATTTATATATATTTTACGTATTTTACGAGCGTAGTTAGTAAATTTATGTTTTATTTATGATTAATTTCAAGTGACAAGTTTGCACATCCATATCGCTAAATTGTTTTGAGCGTCCATCGTACACCGATTATATAAAGTGTAGTAATTTATAATTTATATATAGACACCAAAAATAATCTACAAAATCATAAGAGTGTAATAAATTCATTTTTACTAAATTGTGTTTCTTGGGGTTTAACTATATTATTGCAAAATTGTAAATTTATAAGCTGTGTGTGTGTGTTATAGCCTTGTTCCACTGCTACATTCAGCTCCATTCTCGAGAATGGTCCATTATTTTAAATGGGGAAAAATGTTCCGTTCAAAATCGACAGACCATCAGTTCACCATTCGCCCCAAAAGTTTCTATACATACTAAAAAATACCGAAAAATATCGAATTTTATGCGATATTTCTTTAGTTCCTTCCCTAAACCTTCCTTCCCATCCCTAATTTTTTATTGTTCTTGAAATTATGAATATTTTTGGAAAAAGATGAATGAAAACTAGATCCAGCGCTAGATCACATGTCACCGTAGAATGTAGATGGAGCTGTGGAACAACCGACGGTCCATCTTCGAAATAACGAAGCAATGGAACAAGACTATAAATTGTGTTTCTTGTGGTTTAATTATACTATTGCAGAATTGTACATTTATAAGCTGTATGTGTGTGTCTTTCCTGCTATTTATTTAATATACAATTTATGACTAGATTAAAATAGATTATTTAAGCTTAGATTGCTGTCTGCTGGAATTATACAAAAATTAGTTATAGCAGCGAGTTGCCTTTGACTAGATTTCACACTCGTGTCTGTACCGAAAAAATACCCATTCCTTAGCTCTAAACTTATTTGGGGGCTACCTGAAGCCCCTCTGCTGCACATCCCACTTATATCACAAATATTGCACCGAATTGGCCTATTCCTCCCCACATTTTCGCTAGAAATTTTCAACAAACAAAAGAAGAAGGCTAGAGAAACAAAACTGAATGTTGGGACTATCAACCATCATCCTACCCTGTGTGATAACTCCCGAGGCTTAACCATATAATATATATTCTTTACAAAGGACCGGCGTTTACAACTACTACGAAAGATTTACACGTCCCCAGAGGCATTGCATCATCGTCTACTTGATGGCTGCGCTCCGTTTGATGGCACAACAACAGATTCACGGGCTGCCGGCTATAAATCATAATTGAGTATGCACATCTCCAGTTGATTTACCTGTTGGAGAGGACACACACTCTATAGACTAGGAGCGTTAACTAATGCGCCTCCGCATCCTCGCCCGAATGCGAATGCGGATGCGCCGAACTTTACAAATCACACAAAATATCGTAGTTGTCTACCTGGCGCAACGGCTCCATCTCGTCGATCACCTCACCGAGGTACTCGCTGATGGGCGTTGGCAGCTTCAGCTTCTCCAACTGAGCCGCGTTGCGCACCCGCCTCATGATCACCGCCCTACACCGATCCTGAAGATTCACAAACTCACGCATTGTACACTTTAGAGTCATCTCTGTCTTGGCGGCCGTGGAGCACACGATGGGGTACAGGGGCTCGTCAATCTGTAGGGGGGAAAAATAAGTTTAAGTGTGAGTAATGTGTCTTTGGGGAGATAATTGAAAGAGATTATTATATATTGGCCGAATTGATCTCAAGATTTCATAGTTCAAGTTCCTTAAAAAAACCTTTTTGAGCTGAACTTTTGCTTAGAAGTGAATATTACACGTATAGTGACTCTGTCATTAAAGAGTCACCTTAAGCAGTTACTTATCTTAATTAATTGATTTTAACATTTTTATAACGAGTTCTGTTTTATTTTAACGAAATTTTAGACTGAAATTTCAAGGAAAAATCTTGTATGTCATTTAAGATGTCACTAGCGACAATTTGAATATCATTTCCGGTCACTTGTTATAAAAGATGGCGACCGCGACCATTCGATTAACATTTCCGGTGCCCTGTCATTAAAGATGACACTTCAAACAATTTAAGCGACACGTGACTAGGAGTTTCACGATATATTAGGAATATTAGTGAGAATTATTAATAATACTCTTATTATATGTAAATAAACATTTCTGAGATAGCTTTTAATTAAGTTTACCAATAAACGGACATTGAAAAAGTCTTTCACAAATAGAGCTGGTAAAACATCAAAGTTAATCGATTTAAAATCGATCTTTTGCATACAAAAACATTCAAAACTTCGATATATTTCCGGCTCTTATCCTAAATCACTTTAAAAAACAGTTGAAATATGAAATTCAAGAGTGTTTTTTTTTTTTAAATTTCGATGATACATCCAGAACTTGTTTGTAGAAAACAGCAATGTAAGTAATATCAGTGTCATACGAAACATGCAAGTAAAACATCAAGTTTAACAAAGATTAAAAAATTGAATTTCTTGGTTAAAAATACCCTTTTATCTCTTTTACTTTTGCTGGCCATTAAGTTTTGGGAATCTCAAGCTTAAAGTAAGACCAACTCACCTGATCCAAGCCCCTGAAGGCCACGCCCAGACACTTGCCATCCTTGTAGTAGGTCAGCGTGCCCTCAATCCCATCGAAGAGTATGCCAATCTGGGTGGGATGATTCTCGCGGAAGCGCTTCGTGTACAGCAGGGCGACGCCCTTGTGCCAGAGCACGCCCTTGTGGGACAGCCCCCATCCGTGCTCGTTCTCCCCCAACAGGTTCCGGAAGGCATTCGCATGAAGGCGGGCGGACTTGGTCCCAATCCCGAACATGATCGAGGTGCCAAAGACGCGCTGTGAGACGTGCAGCTCCCAGTAGTAGCGTCCATTGTTCAGCGATCGCTTGCCCTGCACCCCGGCGGTGCCCTTGCTCCAGTTGGGATGGAAGTGCACGGTGCGTGCATTGGGCCCACTGAGCACCACCTCCTTGGATCGATGCCGCTTGCTCCAGGTCCAGTTGTCCTCGACGCCGTCTGCGAGGGGACAAAAGCGTGCCGCCGGAGCCGCTGAGACCGAGGGTGTTGCTGCTCCTGGCGGATACATCTGTTGGACGGCCAGCCAGCCGCCGCTTCCTCCTCCACGTCTAAAGGTGTAGCGCCGTCGCCTGTGGGTCACGGTGATCAACTGATGGGACGGTCCTGCTACGGGCTGGAGTTGGAGCTGCTGCGGCAGCGGAGGCTGCACCTGGGACTGCAGTTGCACCTGAGGCTGCAGTTGCACCTGGGATCGCTGCAACGGAGGCTGCACTTGAGGCTGGAGTTGCACCTGGGATCGCTGCACCTGAGGCTGGAGTTGCACCTGGGATCGCTGCATCGGAGGCTGCTGTTGCACCAGAGATCGCTGCACCTGAGGCTGGAGTTGCACCTGGGATCGCTGCACCTGAGGCTGCAGTTGTTGCACCTGCTGCGGCAGCGGAGGCTGCACCTGACGCTGCAGTTGCACCTGGGATCGCTGCACCTGAGGCTGCTGTTGTACCAGGGATCGCTGCACCTGAAGTCGCACCTGAGGCTGCTGCTGCACCTGAGCCCGCTGCTGCTGCTGCTGCCCTGGAGGCTGCTTTTGAATTTGCACCACAGGCTGCTGCTGCTGCTGCTTCTGGGGCTGCTGCTGCTGCTGTGAATCCTTTTCCATGTCCGACATGTTGTCTGTGTGTATGTTACTAGAAATTTGTTGCTACTCGAACTCAAAGAACTAAGATAAATGAAAAGTGAGCCCCTTTTCAAACTGGATAACAAAAGGTCCCCGGCCTACTGGGTGTGTGTTCACAAAGGGGGTGGTTGTCCTTCTCTGCAGGAAGCTTCCGTTCCAAAGGGCTCTCCACTAGCTTGAAGAGCGCACAGCTAAGGTCCTCCAAAGCCTTGTGGTGGTTAGTTTTTTACGAGCTGCTTCTTTGGTTGGCTCAAGGGGTTAAGTTAACCAGAGAAAAGCATGGAAATTGCTGGCTGAGAGTGAGGAGGTTTTCCTTTAACTGCTCCTTCACTGAAGATCCTAATTTCGGTGCTCCTGGATCCTTGTCTGAACTACATGTCAGTGTTTAGAAGCAGTGAATCATCAGCTTCTTCCTCCTGTGGCAGCTCCTGCTCTGCCACGTTCTCTAGAATTTCCACCTCCTCCTGATACTCAGAAACCTCCTCCCGCTCCTGCTCCTGATTGTCACAGCTACTCAAGGAATGGTAGCCACTGCTCAGGGAACTGCTGCTCCAACTGGCATCCAATCTCAAGGGACGATAGCTCCTTACCGACTGCTGCTGCTGCTGCTGCTGCCCAATGCTCCTCTTTAGCTCCCTCTTAATCCTTCGCAATTGCCGGAAATCCTGCTCTCCGCTGGAGGAGAAGCGCTGCTTGTGCAGCTGCAGCTCCTGGAGATGAAAGTGATGGCGGCAATAGCCTTGGGGACTGTGGGCACAAAAGCGACAGGCCTCCGAGTTGGCACCGCCAACGAGTGGCAGGATGGGCTCGAGGATGCGACGCTTCTGGCTGCGCTTCTGTTGCTCCAACTGCTGCTCGGCCAGACGCTGGACGGCCTTACGATCGCCCACCGTTTCGGCCACCTCTTGGAGCAGGCGCACGTTCTTGGGGAAGCATCGGTCGTGGACGTAGAGCACCAGGCGTTGGCAGTAAAGGCACAGCGATTGGAAGAGCAGTAACAACACGATAATCATAAATAGGGGTTGACTTTGGCTATGTGGGGGGAACGGGTAGGTTTTGGGGGTTGGCTGCTGCTGCTTCCTGTCTAGAAAGTGTGTGGTTTCTTCGAATTTCGTGACCTCTGCAACTCCTTCGGTCTCTTTACATTATCCTTCTCCGCAAAATATTATTCTTTTCACAATTTTCACAGTTCCCTTTGGGGTACACACATTTTTCGCAGCTCCTCCTCGTCTCCGTGAGCTCCCAAAAGCTGCTCGCTCGGCTGCTCTTATCTGCCTCTGAAGTTTTCAACTCCCACGACGACTCCGCTTCCGTCCAGGGCTCACTGGCTTCTGGCTCTGTTTCGGTTTCGGGCTCACTCTTCCAACTCGAAGCCACAAAAGCCTACCCCTATTTTTCGCTGCTCAGCTGGAAGTGCTTCCAACCACCAATTGGACATGTGGATGTGTGTCTGCATATCATTATCATATGGTCTCGTCTCGCCTGCCAACCCCCTGGCACTGTCCGCGACCCCAATCGCTATCGCCACCCCCTCGCAACCCATCCCAACCCCATTTCGGGCTTCGGAGAGGAAGCGAGGCATGCGCACAAGTGCTCGTCGTGGTGAGTTGGGTCTCTCGTCTTCTTGCCTTGGCATTGCCTTGTTAAGGGCTCTCCACGGGCTGATTTCCACCACAATAGCTGGGACTTTCCCTTGTTTGGGTTTTTTTGTTTGTTTAAGAAGATCTAAGTGCTTTGTGTTCGGGGGTATCTTCGCCTCTTTGAATCTGATAGCAATCCTAGCTTTTGGTTTAACAAATTCGATTTAATTTTTTCCAAATAAATATTACTGTTTCCCAATGATAAAAATAAACTTAAGTTTAACATTAAGTTAAGTTAAGTTTAACTTAAGTTTATTTTAAAAGCCTTTTATAAGTGAATCTTTGAGCCTGATAGCAGACCTTATTTTCGGTTTAAACAAATCTATTTAATTTTTCCAAATAAATATCACTGTTACATTATTACTTATGGTTATAAAAGCTTTAACAGCCTTTTATAAATACCAGAATACGAACCATTAATATAAGTAGTATCCCTGAGTACTTCCTTGACTGATCTTATGTTAAGGGAACTTTGAACCACCAAGTAAATTTCAGTTCTTGATGTTGGTGTCCGATTTGTATCTGTGGAGTGATGGGTAGTGTGCTAGACTTTGAATCTGATGGTCCTAATTGTACCGAATTCGAGTCCGAGTCGTAGCAATTGTGTTTAGAAATATTAGTGAGTGTTCTTAATAGAATTTATATATAATAAATCTTTTTAACTATATATATATCTATTTAACTATAACATTTAATATAATATTTAATCAAAAATAAAAATAAACTTAGCTGTCGTGTAAAAAAATAAATATGTACTCAGTTTCATATAAAATTAAGTATAATTTACAGTATAAAAGTTCTCAACAACGTCCTAAAATCTCCTTAAATTAATTTTGTTTTGTTTTTGTGGTTAAAGTATAACTTTAAATGAAGTGGAAATCTAGCTTGTGGGTCCTTGTAACTACCCCTTTCATGGGTACCCATGTAACTACCATTTTCATGGCGGTAAACGCTGTGGTGGGGATCGACCCTACGGGAGGACATTCCATAAAGCTAACAAATATATTGCTTATGTTTAGTAAAGTAAGTAGGGGTAGTTCCCGTGTAAACTAGTGCGCTGTACTGTAGGGATACTGGCATAAATCAAACCGCTATTAATTTTTTATAACCATCATTTATTTAAAGAAAGACCAGACATCAAGCTTAGTAGTAAGCCACGCCGGAGTTGTCGCGGATCCAGTCCAGCTGGTTGGTGACACGGGTGAAGCCGGAGGGCAGGCCAGCGGTGCAACCGTTGCCAGCCACCCAGGAGGTGACTCCAGCCAGACGACCGCCGTCGTGGAGCACCAGGGGGCCGCCAGAGTCGCCAGAGCAGGTGGACTTGCCACCAGTGGTGGACACGCAAAGGATGCCATCGGGCTGGGTGCCATAGGTTTGAGAGCACACCGAGTTGCTGATGATCTGCAGGTCGACGCACTCCATCCAGTCGGGCTGGGATCCAGAGGTGGTCAGTCCCCAGCCGCAGGCGACGGCCCACCAGCCATCGTACATGTTGTAGCGATCGTTGAAGCTGGGCAGCTCCACCTTGTTGACCAGGTTCCAGAAGTCCACATGCGGGGTGCGGATGAGGGCGATGTCGTTGCCATTAACATTGGGCCAGTTGCCGTTCTGGATGAAGTTGCCGCTGCTCACGGTGTGGGTGAACTGGGCATTGGTGCGCCACGAGGCGCCATAGTAGATGGTCACCTGGCCGGCACCGTTGGTGCAGTGAGCAGCAGTCAGGACCCAGTCGTTGGCGATGATGGAGCCGCCGCACCACCAGCCTCCGTTGCCGCTGAAGCCCAGGCCGACGGTATAGGGAGCCTTGCCCTCGTATGCCGGGTAGCCATTGACGATGCGGCCATTAAGCTTGTTGGGTCCGGACAGGTCCTTGGGGTGCACCTGTTCGATGGTCTCCGCGGAGACGGCAGCCAGAGCCAGAGCGAGTACGACGAACACTTTCATGGTTAGAGAGCCAATTGTGCCTCCTCCAGAGTTCTAGTGGCTTTTATAGGGCTTTCTTATCACCCGTCTGGAGTATCCCCTACTTGGTCTCATCCTATCGCCACACGTTCATCATGGGACGCAGACGAAAGCCTGCTAATACCCATGGAAATTAATAGATAGCCCGGGAACATCTAGATAGCTCCTTATTGTTGGCGAAGTGTACTTGGGCAGGGTGCTGGATTATCAGAGGGCGGCGATAGCATGGGGAAATCCTACTTCGAGACTATAAACTGCGGATTGCTGATGAGGATCTTTGGTGTCTGGGTGGCTTTGCCTTTTTAGCGATTTATTGCTATGAAGCATTCTGTTATATTACCTTGCCCCATTAATAGGGTTTCCCGGACTTAATCTCTCCACGCTTCTGTTCGAGGCACCCATTTAGTTTTGATTCTCGTCATGAATGGGCGACTTATCGGTGACTTATCAACGCATCTGCTCCAAGAGGCGCGTCTACTCCGATAGTGTTCTACAATCTATTTTAATGAGGAGGTGGAGGTGGTAGACCGGGAACGGAAAATGTACCCAAGTCGAGTGCAAGTCATATGCGGGTAATTGAGTGGATCCGGTAGATCAGACTCTTGAGGAGTACCCTGGAGTTATGATAGGTCGCAGGAAAGCTATCACTGATTGGTGGAGACGTGCAAAGTTTGCTGGTTGAGATTGTTTGTGAAGTGGATTGAACTTTTGAGTGTCGGGGAAGATAGCATATGATTCTGTTTTAGGAACGTTTACTAAAAGAAAATCGGTTTATTTTTGTTTTAACTAAAACTTTAGTTTAAACATGCTTTTAATGGATTAAGGTCCTAAAATTACCATTAACTACAGGGATAAGTCTATTAAGGACTTTTTCTGAACCAGTGATTCGCACAGCCCTATTTCGTGGCTTATTAAATTTCTCTGCCGGGCCTCTGCAGGCACACAAATCCTACGATTGAATATACATTTTTCTATCAATCTCAAATCTGGAGATTGTGGATGCCCTTTAATACTAAATCAAACAAAAACACCAGTGAACGAGATGAGATAAAACGGACAACTTCAAAAGTATCTGATTAAAAGTAACGTTAACAAAAATAAATTATAGTCTCAGTGCTCGTCGTCACTACGTGGACTGCCGTCCACAGTGATGATAAGGTATGAGCCCCACTGAAGAGTTGTTTTAGTTGTTTACTATTTCTAAAAGTTTTTTGCAGAATTAATATTAATCTTCCTTAAGTACCCAGATAGACCCACTTCATTCTGGGCAATGTAAACAGGGTAAAGCTCCACCTTGTCTCATTCTATCCTTAATCATAAGAAAGCCTGATGATACCAATGGAAATTAAAGGATCTTCGGTATCCGGCTTGCCAGCTTGGGTCCTTGATATCAATAGCAGGAGGTGACAAGGAGCTTGGTGAACTTGGTTTCCCTTCCACACTGTTAATTCTTAAGACTTCCTACTAAAAGCAGTTTATCTTATATAAAAGTTTGTGTTTAAGGATGTCGATAATATTGCTTAATCGTATATTTAAAGCTACATAAGAATCCATCATAACTTGCATTATTTACTAAATGTCTTTAATAAATATTCAATATGAAGAGGTCTTATAGATCCAACTTGATCCATAAAATGGTGGCCTTGTCAGGGACTTATTCTCAATTCTTTTTTCGCTTCTACTCCTTTCCCTCGCGGCTCCCGTCATGAATGAGTCCCTTATCAGGACTTATCAACCGATCTGCCCCAAGAGGCGTCAGTGCGTCCACAATCTTTTAATGAATGGATGGCGGTGGGCAGCGGGAATAGAGAACCGAGAACCGAGTACCGAGTCGACTCGAGTTAAGTGGGGCAAGACATGAGCCGGAAAGTGAGTGGATCGGATAGATCAGACGCTGAAGGAGTACCCAGATTGCGGTAGACAAGCTATCACCGAACTTAGCCCGTGGAAGCGTGCGAAATTAGCTCGATAAGATTGCCAGCGGCAAGTGGATTGAACTCTGGAGTATCGGGGAAGATCTTCAGATATGCCACTCAGCCGGAGGTATATAAATCACTGCCAGGGCCTGGGAATTCCAGTTGGACTCGTAACCAAGTATCAACATGAAGCTGTTCCTCACTGTCCTGGCCCTGGCTGTGGCCTGTGCCTCCGCTGGTACCCTGTCTGCCAAGCCCGTGCCCCTGAAGGATGCCGTCGTGGGCACCGGCCCCGGCTCCATCGAGGGTCGCATCACCAACGGCTATCCGGCCTACGAGGGCAAGGTGCCCTACATCGTTGGCCTGGGCTTTAGCAGCGGCGGCGGTGGATGGTGGTGCGGTGGCTCCATCATTGGCAACACGTGGGTGGTGACTGCTGCTCACTGCACCCACGGTGCCGAGTCCGTGACCATCTACTATGGCGCCCTGTGGCGCCTCCAGGCCCAGTACACCCACACTGTGGGCAGCGGCAACTTCCGCCAGCACTCGAACTACAACACGAACAACCTGAACAACGACATCTCCCTGATCAACACTCCGCACGTGGACTTCTGGCACCTGGTCAACAAGGTGGAGCTGCCCAGCTACAACGATCGCTACAACACCTACGCCGGCTGGTGGGCTCTGGCCTCCGGCTGGGGCAAGCCCTGCGACAGCTGCGGCGTCTCTGACTACCTCAACTGCGTGGACTCGCAGATCATCGATATATCGGCCTGCCGCGGTGTCTACGGCAGCGATGTGATCACCGACCATGTCATCTGCACCTCCACTCCCGACGGCAAGTCCACCTGCTCTGGCGACTCTGGCGGCCCCCTGGTGCTCCACGACAACAACAAGCTGGTCGGTGTCACCTCCTTTGTGGCCTCCGCCGGATGCACCTCGGGCCTGCCCGATGGCTTCACCCGCGTCACCAGCTACCTGGACTGGATCCGCGACCACACCGGCATCTCCTACTAAGCATCCGCGTTTCGTTTTTGAAATAAATCTATTTGCATTTACGAGGAGAGTGTTTTTAGTAATTCGAGGATCTTTGAATCATTTTGGGTTTGGATGAGGGTTTTCCACTTGGAAGGGTTCAATCATTCCTAAACCTTATTATTTCTGGAGATATTCTAAGAAATAAATCCTTATCGGTAGCTTTCGATTGAACCTCTATTAAAAGGGATTTGTTTACCTTTGGGCGAAATATAGTGCTTCGATAAGATTAGGGTTTTGCGCATTATTTAAAAAGATGTATTTATTAAATTAGAATTATATCGAAAATATAATATATATATTATATTTATAATAAACAAATTCTGTAAGATTTTAATTAATTTAAATCGATAGATTATTGTAAATTTATCAAACTGATTAGATAGTTTAAAGTTTGCACCGAGAGAGTTGATAACAAACAATAACAACGACAAGTATTGTAAGGAATATAAAATGTATATAAAATATATATATATATTATATATATATATTATATATATTATATATATTTTATTTACTTTATAAACCATTTTATTTATTTTCTTTTATTTTATTTTATTTGTATTCTATAGTTATCATATTTATTATTTAATTTTAAAGCCAACACTCTTAATCTTATCACCCATGACAGCCTACTTTTCTTGCCCATTTCGGTGCATTCTAATTAACTCCGATTACCATGAATAATCTACCACCAAATGAAGATCCTGTTATATATTTAAAAACGTCACTAATTAACCATAGAACCCACAATCTCTGTTTCCAATACTTAACTGGTTTCTGTCCCAGTCCCTTATCACGTTACCGTTTATGGATCCTCTTGAGGGATATTTACAAGCAGCCCCAGCAGACCAGGAGATAGGGTAGTCTCAGTCTAGAAGACATGTCTGCTCTGTGTTTTTAATTATTTGTTTATTTATTTGTGAGTCTATAATTATAAACGAACCTTTGTAAGGAAAATAAATATAACAAAATTTAAGATTAGCAACACCAGACAAGTAGGTTAAAGTGGTGAGGCCCTTGCTAGAGCCTCCAAGTAGAGCTGAGCTCCTTTGTGATCCACCGATATAGTCATAAGTCGTTTGTTTTTCTGTTTCGGATTGGTGAAGAATATTCTGTGTTTTGTATAAGAAGGATTTGACTGCATACTCATATAAAACATATGTAATACCTTTAGCTTTAGCGAAGCTTGTTTATTTTGTTTTTCCTAGAGTAGCCTCTTGTTTTCACATTCTTATCTCTAAATTTTATTCTTAAAGATTGTCATTAGAGTGAACTATGAAGAGGATTCAATTGTCTACCTTGGTAACTGCTATATTCATTTTTTACTAAATCTGAATGGGAAAATGCAAAATAAAGATTACCTTATCACTGCCCAGTCGGACCTGGCCGCTTCCAACAAGCACAGTTCTATGCATTACCTCCGAGTAAAGAATGTATTCTCTATACCAGGGGTCTTCCTTTCAGATTTGTATGGGGTGAAACACCGAAACAACTGTTCTTTTCTTTTGTATGCTGCAACAGTTCTTTCGCAACATATAAATAACGTATATTACACTTCGGCAATCTTCGGGTTTCGCTTCCAACTTTAGTTTCTAAAAGAAGCGTTATATAACCCATCTGCAGCATACATCAATAACGCTTCTGTAGCAATGTATCTTTCATGCAAAATACCGCTTCAAAATAACCCATTGATAACAGTTATAGAACTGTTATAAAGGAAGCAATTAAGAACACATCTGTAGCATACATAAAGAACCGTTCGGTGAGAATGCATTAATAACCATTAAAACAGCAATAAAAATATATTTAAAAATATTAATTTTATTCAATTTGAAGTGTACACATAATATATATAGGTTAAATTATTCGTACAGTAAAATCTTATATGTGATTAGTGAAGAAATCCTGCAATTATATTGAAAATAATAATAATGTTTTTTAATGCAATAATTAAATAATGTTATAAAAATAATAAATGGGAAATTAATATTATAAACACTCACCGTAA
>VNJO01007793.1:0-14393 GCA_008042535.1 Drosophila tani
TTGCAGTATTTAAAACGCATGTGTGAAATAAGGATGATCGGTACATAACATTTTAAGTTTTTGCGTCCGCCGTTTTGAAAAAAGTACGGGTTTAAAAAACACGAAAAATAGACACAAAAAAAAAGTGGATTTACAGATTATTTGGCCAAATGGAAGAAGCGATCGAAAATGTTTAAATTATGTACCATAAAGTGAGAAATTTACTAGAAATGGTTTTGAAATTTAGTCAAAAAGTCAGAATTAACTATGGCTATCGATTCACGTAGGATTTTTTAGATATTTTAATTTTTCGCAAAATGGTGCGGGATTAAAATAAAAAAAAAGCCGAAACAATCTTAATTTAAGACTAAAAATACCTAAAAGAGTATATTTTTAATACTCTCTCTTGGGTTCTCTTTTTGAAATTGTAGGTATTTGAGCTGTCGACATTAGTGCTTAATTCGCTTCCGTGGTCCGATTGGTAAGTGACCCGTCTGTGAATTCCGAAACATATGTTTTAAAAAAAAATCTCTTTTCAATTTCCTCTAATAAACCAGATTTTTCAGATTGGCTTTTCTTGTCAACATTGAAGTAGAAAGTTTAACTTAAGCATAATTCCAGCTCTGGGCTCAGAATTGTGTTTCATTAAGTCTTGGCATGTGCCAAAAGATACACAATTTAAAACAGTGTCCGGGATTTTCTGAAAATTGGTACGTGCTAAGACTTATCAGTTTCAAATTATCAATAATGTATAGGCTTTTTTTTTTTTTTTTCTTATTATTAGCGTTAAGTCTCCGGCCTTTACTCGTTTCTTAAAGAATTGACTGTAAAGTTGTAGTCCTAAATAAGGAGGTGAATTTGATAAAACTGAAAGCATGGCATTAAAATACAAGTTTCTTTATACGGAGTTAAATTAAGAAACCGGTGGCAACATTTAATATAGCCTTTGGGTAATATCGATGAACTTCCAAACTTCGGTAGTGAATTTGGACTTTCTTCTTAATATTTTTTGCGTTAAATTGATATTAATATTGAAATTAATATTGGTTAAGAAATTGGTTAGTGGTTTGGTTTGGATGGTTTGTATCAAGGTCTAAAAAGCATATATTATTAACTAACCGTTGAGTGTTGTGCAAGGACTTGGCGTAATTTTCACTCCCATATCCCGATGCTCCCTGATCGCCGCGCGCTGTAGTAGCCGCGGTTGAGGATGCCGACGGATGCGATGGCGATGAGTGCGAGTGTTGCGACGGATGCTTATGTTGATTATTGTCATGGGCAAAGCTGCCACTCCTGGAATTTTTCACCGCATTTCTGCTGCTTTTTTGACAGTGCCCATAATTATTGCAATTATTACTGTTATTACTCGCACTATTTAAATTTTGAAACAATATATGCTCAATGGAGAACGGCGTTTTTGTGGTCAGCATTGTGGTGGCACTGGACACAGCAACCTTGCTGTGCGTAGGTGCGGTTGCAAGTGCATCCACGGGACTCAAGCTAGCCTCATTAAGCATTGCCATGTCGGAGGGACTGGATGTAGATGCAGATACGGATGCGGAAAGTGGAGAGCTGATACGGATACGGATGCGGATGCGGAGAGCGGAGCAAGGGTATGCCGTGCCTCGTATGTCCTTCGGTTACGCGCTTATGTTGTTTGCTCGTTGACGGTCGCGTTGACTTTGCGGCAATCACCGCACATCAACCAGCAAATTGCTCTAAACGAGCACCCAGCAACCGTGTGCGAGCGGGCGAGCTGCAGAAGGCGCGTGCGAGCGAGAGAGCGACTGTGAGTCCTTGGCCAGCAACCCTGCATCCCGGCATCCCCTGTAATATGGATGTGCTCTCTGCCCCCTCATCCAATGCAGCTGGTTGTTTGCGGTGCCCGCTTAGTAAAGATACCAATGGGGGAATCCACCGAATTTCCGGGGAAATCCCCTTGAAACACACACCCGATTTGCATGCGCATCTAGTTGTCCCGCTCGCTCAATTTTAGTGCCCATTTTTCCGTCTCTTCAGGCATTCGCTCTTCGCACGATTAGCCATGTCCTTTGGTCCTTATGCGGCAAAAACGTTGTTTAATTGACCCATGATAACCGCAAATAATTTGCACAACAACGCGTCGACGTCGCTGCTCTGCCGCCATTTTGTGTGACTGACAATAAGGCCCCCAGCCACCATCCAACTACCATTTCTGGTAATTAACGTGTCACAGCCGCCATTGTTATCGGCCTGGTTGATGTCACAACGTATTGAATTCATTAAATGCCACAATTATTATAATTGAATTAAACAATCGTTTCCGTGGGCGCAAGGAGGAGCCAACACAACTGTACCTACCCAAGGGATGGGGTCGCCTCTGATACATATTGCTCCTTTCGCATGGACACATGTTTTCCTCTGTGCTGCGCCAGAAATGTGCTTGCTTTAATGAAATCAAAGTCTAGCATAGCCGTACACCACCCACAATGTGAGCCGTCCGTGCAACCTACCGTATTACTCAGCACCCAAAAAGGGGGCGTAAGTCCTGTTTTATTGGCAGCCAATCAGCGATCAGCTCGAGAAGGGGTTGCATTCGCAGTATGTCCGTCCTCTTCTTTGCAATGTCTCAAAAGTGGGAGACACGACACTCTCTGTGAAGAGAGGGGAGACTAGCTGGCAAGACAACGAACAGACGTCAGCGGCAGGAAAAGAAAGAAACAGAATGCTGATGATGCGACCAAAAAGCAAGACAAATTTGCTCGTTTTATTAATAAAATAAGTCACGCAAAGTAAGTCGAACATCATTATTAGGTTAAAGCCCTAAAGCGGGCGCATTAGGGTGGTGTTTGAAAGATCACGGGAGAAGCGAGTGAAGCGTGATGTCCCCGGAGTGGAAAATGTCTTTGATTTTGTAAGGACATCCATCAATTAAATTATTTAACACCCCAATTAGCATTTAGTGTGCGAAGAAGTCAGATCCTCCAAACTGTTAGTACGGTAATAAAAAAATTAAATAATTCGATTTATCGAACTGGTCAGAATTTGAACCAACAACACCCTATGTATTCCTTCCTCGATTTCCATAAGTCTAATTTCCAAATTAACGTTCTGACTCTCTTACCCCTTATGTTTTATGATTAAAATTTTTAATATCATTTATGTACACACATACATCTATGTACATAAATAATTTATATTTTTCAGTACCTTACTGACCTCTATTTTTAGGAAGGTCGGTTAACTAACCATGAGAGCGAGTGCGAGAGAGATATATGTAGATAAAATAAATGTAATGTCTAATAACTTTCATGTTTATCATCCGATTTATATCTATTTAGTTTTAATCGAAAATCATGGCTATAAGTTATTTTTATCAAAGACATTCGAATCTTCAAGATGAGTTACGCCATACAATTTTGTTTACAGCTGGCTCCAGGCCCTATTGATATTTTATTCAAAAAAAGAGAGAGCGCTCTAAAGCCAGCCTCTCTTGCAATATGGAAGCTATTTTTCTGCTGGCAAATTTTTAAACTGACTTGATCTTCGTGCTCTAGCTCTTATAGTCTCTAGGATCTGTTGTGTTGTGTATAGTGTCGGTTTTTTCTGCTTCATTATAATATAACATTGGAACCCAGATTACAAAAATATCATTACAAAAGATTTTCTATTAATACATTTTTTAAACAACTTTTTAAAGCAAAAAAAAAAGATCTGCCCGTACTTTATGAAACAAACTTTCGGTTTGTGACCAACAAAGTTATGTATCTTTGCTTTTGGCATCAACGGGCTTGAAGTATTTTTACGTAGAGTTTCAAGTCGAAAAGCTTTTAATTAAATTAAATGATTAAATGGATCATATATATTGCTGGAATATTCCTAAATATATTTATATATCTCACTTTAAACTGATCTGCATCTATATAGCTGAAGCCATTAAAAGGCTGAAGTCGATAGTATTTAAACTAACCGATTACATAGCCATATTTGATCTATAATATAAATAAAAATTTGTAATATATAATTCATCAACAAAATGTTGAATACTTTACAGAATCCGTTGGGTATTTTTTAAGAGAACTTATCACCAAAGAGCTGTTTGGCTACAGTACTCGGTTCTGTGAAGCAAATGGTTAAGTATATACCATGTAATTGTAATCCTTTAAACATTGGAATGACTTCGTAATAAAACCTATGATAACACTAGTTTACACTGAAAATGCTCCAAGCCTGTTGATGCGAAATTCTGGTAGAGTTGGGTCCCCAGATCACGAAAATATCTTTAATTTTTTTTCTATTATAATATATCTATGGCATATACCTAAAATAAAAAATATCAATATAACAGAGCTGGTATTAGGATTAAAAAAACTATGGCCTTCTACTTCAATATTAAACAAGAATATCCAATGGGGGACCTCTCGTTCTTTAGTTATAATTCATTTTACAAACTTCGTTCTGTCACAAATTTTTGCTATGTAATTTGCAATACGTGAGGTTTCGGAGTTATTAAGCCTTGAAAAGTGCCAATTGATGCAGTGCACAATACTTTGACCGCGATTTTCTCAAAATTGGTACGTGATGGAAACTTTTCAGTTTCGGACTAGTTATGTAATGTACCGGTTAAGAACTATCAGAATCAATGACTTTTATTCGCCGGCGCGAAAAAGTTCGATTTTTGTCGACCTGTGTTATCTTTCACCCAGAAAAATTCATTGCCCACAAAGCTGCAAAACGGCCTAAAATTTTAGTCGATTTGACCTAAAACGGAAGGCGAGGCAGTTATTGCTTAAAATTTTTCCAAAATGCCATATTTTTAGGTAATGAAAGCTGTCCTAAATTTTAGGAAATATTTTTCAAAAATGCCATATTTTTTGCTAAATAAAACTGGCCTATATTTTAGGCAATATTTGTCATAAATTAAATTTTTTTTCAATATTTTTTGGCAATATTATGCTTAAAACTTCATTTTTAGGCAATGGAAGCCTAAACTTTAGGCAATGATTGTCAAAATTATTTTTTTTTAAATTCATAAGTGACCTTGAAAGTCTCCGTTATGGCCTAAAATTAAGGTAATATTTATCGTATTCTTAGAAACAGCTTAACTTGAACTATAATATTGATTTTGTATTAATACAACCATTTAAAATAATAAAGGTGTATTCCAAAATGCATACAGTATTTATTTTTACTGTTGCAGTACCCAGCCAACCATTTTCGGAGCGCTCCGAAGTAGGAGCAAAAACGGACTCCCAAAATAGCTCCTTAAGGGAGCGTTTTCGGAGCGATTGATCTGGTTACAATTTCTTAACCATTACGTTTGTTTTTTGAGGAGACTGTCGATGGACTCTAATGCATTTCAAGACCGTCGATACTATCGAGACTATCGACCAAATAAAATGGTAAAACAATTTTTTTTTTTTTTTCGTTGGATAATTTATTGTCGATTTTTTATAAAAAAAAATTTTCAAATGAAAAATATAGTTTTATACATAGTTTTTATACATAGATTGATATAATTGATTACATATTACATACAAATGTTTTTTGGGAAGTGCTTAAGATTATAGGAAAATATAATTAAATTAGTTAGTGAAAACGACTGTTTTTTGACGAATTCACTAATATTTGTTTTTGAAAATAGTGATGGTGCTTACGCGATGTATCGATGGAAGCATAAACAATCGATGGTGACGATGGTTATAACTCTACTGTTACACCGTTAGCCTGTACAAATTTTCGCTTTCTCATTCCGAAGGAGTATAAAAAGGCAATATCAAAGTATAATAATGTGAAGAGTGGAAATATTTATGAAGGAGACGAAAAATTATTGGCCAATTTTTCAGAAGCAGATAGCTTTGTGGAAAGTGAAAGTGATGCTCTTATTTTTAGTGATATCTCAGATCTCTAGCGTTGCAATAGGAAGTGGAAACTATTATCATTACGAGATCCAAATTCGATAATTTATTTGTGATGCACCGGCTCGTTCATACATACTTGGTGTAAAAGGACATTCCGGCTACTTCCGTTGCGTTAAGTGTCACCAGCTTGGTGAAACTTACAAAAATATAATAATATTTAAGCCTGAAGGCGACATGCCCCCACGCACTGATGAACAGTTTCGCTTCAAAAGTGATACAAATTATCACAAGTCAAATGACTTGAAAATTGAAGAGCTGCCAATAAATATAGTAAACACATTTGCATTGGACTATATGCATGTTGTTTGACTTGGCATTGTAACAACTTTGATGGTCGGTTGGTTAAGGGAAAAAGGTCAAGATAACTCTCTTACAAAGGAAAAAATAATTATTTTCAACGAAAACTCTTGGCATTAAAAGAGTGTGTATAAAAGGAGTTAAACAGGAAACCTCGAAGTACCATAGAGCTTGAGCGAAGGAAAGCCACAGAATTTCGACAGTTTCTTTTATATACCGGTCCAGTTGTACTGGAAAATATATTGACAAAAGCACGCTATTAACATTTTCTGCAACTAAGCATTGGGATACGTATCCTTCTTAGTCCAAAATATTGTATGACGACAAATACTTGCGCGAAATCACTGCTTTACAGCTTTGTTAAATTATTACCTACTCTTTACAGTCCAATTTTTCTTAAATATAATTTTCACTGTTTGTTACATCTCTCTGATGAAGTTCTTTTATATAGAAATACATTAGATTCCTTTAGCGCTTTTAAATTTTTATTAAAGGTAAAGCAAATGGAAAAAAATGGAACAGAACCCAGATTTATAATAGAATTGTAGAAATGAGCATTAACTGTCAAAAGAGAACACAACTCTTCAGTTCTATTTTAAAAAAGGATTCAACCGGAAATATGAAATTAATTCAAGCGAATACTCTTTCCTATTCCATACATTTTTCAAATAACTTCTATATGATCAATGACAAAATTTAAAAAAAAAATTTAAATCGAACAGAAAAGGAATACAATTGCATTACAGTGCAATGAAGCCTTAAATCTGCAAGATTGGTACATTAATTTTTTTAACCATAATTAACGTTCATTAAAGTGACAAACGGTTTGCCCATATCGTTTCTGACATTTCCAACAAACTTTTACCCCTTCACAACAATACTTTACAAGTTTTTGTTACAATAATTCATCATGAATAAATTCATGTAAATTTTTCTTAATGAAAGTGATATAGAAATTCAGTACAAACTGCATACGAACTCAATGGTAAGTGTAACATACATATTTTCATTTTACACATCATCAATTACTAATTTTGTTTTGTTTCTTAGATGAAAATAAGCCACTAAGTGAATATTTCCATCTGTAATCCAATCGTGCCTCGATAAATAATGAAAGTAATGGTAAGATAAGTAATGGTCATAATTAAAATTGTAAAACCAAAATATTCTTTTTACAGATGTGCTTAAAGAAATTTGAAAAAAAAAAAACACTGGAAATAAAACAGTCAATGAAAGGTATACTTTTTCTATCAAAAGATTATTTCAAGGAAATTTATTACTTATAAACTCGATTTCTTTCAGATCTAACTACTAGAATTAATAAGCTCGAGGAAGACAACAAAACAATGGCGCAAAAGTGGATGAAACCCAAAAATGAAAAGGAAATTTTAAAAAGTCCGTTTAAATTAGTGGATGAGTTAAAAAATCACCTGAACTATGCGAGAAATTGGAATACGAAATTTTCAAGCATCCAGGGCCCGGATCCATAAAAATTTGTTCGCTCAATATGGCGCAAATTTTAAAATGATAACGTCGCTTCCAATTATTCGTAGAAAGGAACACAAAAAATGAGCTATTGTCATAATGGCAATTACAAATGTATTTAGAGGCGCATTTAATAGAAAATTTGTTGGCACTGGCAAAGAGTTTTATCGAGCCAGCACCAAGTGGTTCCGAACCTGAAAAGAACGACACACAAAAAAGGCAAACAATTAATTTATAATTATTTACATATTTAATTTTACCATTTAAGTATTTTATTAAATATCTAATATTATATAATAAAGAAACTCGTATTATTTTGTTTAATATTTCAATATTTTTATCGATAAGTTTATTTTTTCAGCAATAAATATAAATTAAATTAAAAACAATGGCGGAGCATTTTGAGAATCCGTACGGTCTCCTCTTCGGAGTATTTTCGGAGCACAAAGGCAATCCCAAAACACTCAGTTTAGGTTATCTTTAAACAAATTAGAGAGTCCTTTTTTAAAAATCCATAAGCTATTACAGCAGTCCGCACGGAGTCCTTGCGGTTTATCTACAAGAGCATTTTGGGACTCCTAAAACACTCCTTCTAGGACTCCTAAAGGAGTCCTCCTAAATTTCATATAAATTGAAAAGGCCATTTTATCCCGCAAACATACATTTTTGGGACTCTTTTTGGAGCCTCCTTCGGAGGGTTCGAGCTCCGCACAGGGAGTCCTAAATGAGCACCCTGCGGACTCCGCTGGTTGGCTGGGTAGAGACTTGCTACTTCCGTAACATATATAAGAGTTGGCCGTTAACCTTCACTCCATGCCAAGGATGTTAGAACCAGTTGGAAATTAAACGCGAGAGAAATTTTTAATATACCATTATTTAAAATCTAGGTAAAATGTATGACCCATTTTTTAGGCAATCATCACCAATTCCTAAAATAGGCTACATTCATAGCTGTAGTTCTTGCGGATATTGTCAAGCTAAATGGTGCTTATAATTTTGTTCAGAATAGGGAACTCAAAGAGAAAACGCGTAAGAAAAAGACAGCAGGATGGCATTTAGTTTTATTTAACACAGTCGTGTTTACTCGACTGAAGCTATCTTGCTTGTTATATCCTTGCAGATTCTTTTAATTTTTACCAGAAGTATGCAAAGCAGAGAAAGAAGCATCTAAAATTCCATAAAGTATATATACACTCATAATAATTTTCGCCCTATTTTCAAGAAAATCGAAAAAAAAAGTATTTTTTCTTAATACAAGAAATATTTTTCTAAAAACAAGGAATTTTTTCTTAAAATAAGAAATAAAATTCTATATTACTGAAATAATCACCATAAGCCAAAACGCCATAAAATTAATTCTTATTTTTAGAAATTATTTTCTGAAAACTAGGAAAGCTTGCAATAAACAGAATTTTTCAGAAATACATTTCCTAAAATCTTATACCCTAACCATAAAATGTAAATAACCCTAAATAATAGAAATATTTTCTAAAGCTTAAAAATGTTTAGAAACGTTTTCTAAAATCTAGAAATGAATTTGTCGATTTACAAGAGGAGGGCATTTCGACTCCTTATCAGGGCAACGTGATTTTTTTAGCGATTTTTTTTTTAAGTTAGTTTAGCCCTTTAATATTTTTTTTTATTTTTTTAAACCCTTCGATTAAAAAATAAAGTTTATTAAATCCAATTTTCAACAAAGTTTGGTAAATTTCTGTTAGTTCGGCACCTTCCAAAAAAATTAAAAAAAAAAAAGAACCAAAGATAGGGGGTGCTTCAACGTACATTCGGGTATAAAAATTATGTTGGGGACGCTCTTAGTTTAGTCACAATAAATCTTTAAAGTTTAGCATAATTCCCATACAAAATACAGTGGTCTGTAAAGCTTAAAATGTTTGTCAAATTGTGCTTAGCGTAAATACTATATATGTCGACACTTTGCACACTTTGAATACATTTATGCGTGAAATATAAATAAAACAACAATTTGACAACGTAAAATACGTAGTAACATCCCATCTATGGTTTTTTTTTAAATATTTTAGAGGGGGCCGAACTAACAGAAATTTACCAAAAGTTTCCTCAAATGGCTTCTTAAGCCTGTCACGCGTGCGCAGGCGAATGGCCTAATGGTTAAGGCGTGGGTCTGCAATCCAGTTAGTCGTGAGTTCGAGACATGGTCGGGGCAAATGATAAGCGTTGTTTTTCTAATGTTTATTTGACTTTTCAGATAGAGTCTCTTCATAAAATTTGAGCAATAAATACAAATACATACTGTCAAAACAAGATGTATTTCGAATATGAGAGTGTGTATACACTATATAAATAAACTGTACAAAAATGTTGCTATAAATAACCCCTTAAATGTGTGGGCACGTGTATTTATTAATTGTAGAATTTGCCCTAAAATTAAGAAAAATCGCACCTAATCTAAGAAAATTTGTCTTTAAATTTAGAAAAAAGTAGAAGTAACTAAAAGTAGGGTAACTACTTTTTAGAAATATTTTCTGGATTTTAGAAAGTTGTTCTTTACCTTTAGGGCTTCTTGTCCTAAATATAAGAACAATTTTACCCTACTACATATTTATGGTTAGCCTTTCTGGAAGACAAAAATAGGGCGAATTTCTTTATGGTTAATTTTGTTTAGAGTGTAGGAACGACCGAAATCCGACCTCTATATTTTATAGCTGTAAATGCAACGAGCGGACAAAATTTGGTTGTTTTTAAAGATATTGGATTCAAATATAATATATGATCCTTTAATTTAATTACAGGATAAATTTTAAATTTCATGCAAATCGGACGACATTATTTTATAGCTGCCATACGATTTAGATTTTCCTTGTATTTAAGAATAGGATTAAAATTATTAAATGAATGAAAAATTACTTATATTCATCTGCAAGGGTGCATACTTATATAAACTTCGGCTTACCGAAGTTACCATTTTTTTGTTGTTAGATATATTATTTTTGGATGAATATCACAATATTTTTGGGAGTAATATTACTGTTAAGGCCAGAATTAAAAATCATTGTTGGGTTTTTGTACTTTAGATTATATTTTATACTGTTTTTTGTTGATTAAATTTTTAATGACAATATGTTCATAGATATCATATATTTGGAAGCTTGTATATTTTTAATAGTCCCCTTTCTTGATATAACATCATAAAACTCTTCTTAACTGACTTAAAAACAATCAAGCCCTCCTTCTTTCTTTAATTGTTGGCTTATAAAAATCAGTCAACAGAGAGGGCGTGCACCACCTACAGCTAGGGCATACATACATATGTCCATCATTAGATTAGCTGGGTGTTTTTTCCCTTGCCCATATCTTAGGACCTGCTGTGCGACATCAGAAAAGAGCACGTGAGAAAATTAATTTGATTAAATTGGCATAGAAACGCGCAGCGGGTCAGAAGTGTGGCCCGATGAAGGGTAGCGATATAAGATTTCTTATCGCAAAATCCGTTGTTATTGTTAGCCAGCTACTTAACGCAGACGCTGAGCAACCACCAAGGGACACACTGCATCTCCTTTCATGCGGGTACCGAGCGTTGAATGCACTAAATGATGTGCATAAGTGCGAAAACGTTTTGCTATAGAAGTCTCCTCGGCACTCCACCTTACCCTCTGACTCTCTGTTTGGCTTGATTGACGCTGATAGGGCACGTGTTCTCAATTATTTTAGAATAAACATAACAAGCTTGTGTATGGGGTCAAATCATCAGATGATTTCTCTCCTTATTGCGCACGGTCAAATTATATATTTTCTGGTTAGAGTCGAAAGGAAGGACGTTATTTAAATCGATAGAACAACCAACAATATTTTTTCATAATAAAAGGTTTATCACCAATATGTACGAACGCAAACTCTTAATATATGTATGACTGGCGCTTTTTTTTCTCAAAATAAAATGTATGCATGAAAGGAGGCATCTCCAACCCCATAAAGTATATATATTCTTGATCAGCATCACCAGCCGAGTCGATTTAGCCATGTCCGTCTGTCTGTCTGTCCGTCTGTCTGCCTGTCCGTCTGTCTGTATAAAAAGTTTTTGTTGCCGGACAACTATATCATATAGCTGCCATAGCAAGCGATCGGATGATTTATATGAAAATGTAAAGTTTTACATGTTAAATGTAAAATGTGAAGGTAAATTGTGTACAAATTTACAAACTTCGATACTTTTTATATAATGGCGAAATTAATGTAAAACAAGTGAGAAAACTTCAGTCGAGTGTTACAGACTTTGAGATACCCGGTACCCAAAGCATTGTGCGGGAAATTAAATAGCACACGGAGTTGCTTTATGGGGTCGGAGATGCCTCCTTCACTGCATTGCAAAAATCATTTAAAAATTTTTATATTCTAATAATATCCTCTGCAAGGGTATAAAAACGAACTTTTTAAACTATTTAAGTTTAATATTCAAATAGTCGACGACGCACAAACCACTCGCTCGATCGCAGCCAACGATTGGCTCTCCCTTTCGTACACATTTGTTTGCTGCACAGTATTCTAAAATGGATGTCGCTATTTAGAGCAAAAGTGTTACAGACGGACAACTGTTGCGAATTATATAATAGCGTAGAGGTCCGGGTGCCGGGTTGTTTTGGCAAGATTAGCATGTGTTCAAATCACTTTCAATGCAAATAATTTGTTTGTTATTTTTCTTCTTTTTATTGAATTAATACATTTCATTTCAGCTCTACCAAAGTTGGGTAATGCACCGAAATTGAACAAAGAGAATTTTGTTATTTTTCGTTTTTTCTTGTTTGCACTCTGTGTTCTACAGTTTAGTGCCACTTTTTCCTAAAACATACAAACGGAAATTTTTAATATGACAATCGACCCTGATTATAATTATACATTATTGTGAAAAGCTTAGTAGCCTGAGTGGCCGTTGTAGTTCAGTTTTGTGAGATCGGCCCTTTTATTTAATTTTTGGCAAAGGAACGAAAAATATTAATAACATAAAACATTGAAAAGAAAAAGATGTAAGAAAAATGTTGGCCAAATTTTAAAACAATCTTGAACTGCGTGCAACAGATAGGAACGTTTTCGCCAAATTTGATAGGTGTAGTTATTATAGTCTCTGAGATCTGTTGTTTCACACGAACACAGACGTTCAAATGTGAGTATACTATTACGTAAACACGTTTTTGATGATTTTTGACACCCATTGAACGAACCCCTTTCGCTATGATTATGTAATCATAATATGATTATGTAAACAAATAAAAAAGTAGAATTACGTAATCATCGCTCATGAACCGCAAAAAAAATGCATAGAAAATTTGAAACGGATGCCTATAGCCGAGAAGCAGAATAATTCTTAGATCGTCTTACCTTAATAAAAACCCTTAACTTGTCACTTCTGTTGAGGCAAACCTTCGCCATCCACTTCAGAATGTCTCCGTTGTCATCCATTGTTATCCTGTTGACATGAACGTGCAAAAGGACGTCTATGAAAATATTTCTTTTTGAAATCGCATATTGACTGTTTGCCTTATGTATCATACAATTCATGAAGACATACTTATTCCTGTGCTCGAATTATGTATAAAGCTGATCATATTTTGGTACAATCATTAGTCCTCTTAATTTGCTTGAGCGTACGTTTTCATTGTAGCACGTGTCTTGTCAGTTTACCTAAGCCTAATTTTAATAATAATAAAAAGGTAGCTACATCACGGGCAAAGAATCACCCATTCACTTTGTGGTTAAGACTGTCGAAGCTTGCTCATCCCCGGGCAATTACAACATTTTGTGTTAGTTGGCTGACAAATCCTTTTGTATTGTCGACAACGTCCCTTGTTTTTTTTGTTGGCATAATTCTCTGAAATCAAAGCTGAAGTGTGCCACCGATCAGGTTGCACAAGACTTAGGCTTGGTAGAAATGGGGGTATCTGTAAGTATCTCCTTAGATCCTTTTCCGCCTTTAAGTTTGATTCTCAGTAAATTAACTTTTCAAGCAAGAAAGACGAACTTCCCCGTTCTTACGGGTTCTTTGTTTCTGGAGCAAAGTTCAATAGGGGAAGCTCAAGTAGTCACTTCCTTAGGGAGGATTATCAGCAATAAAGGGCCCTTTATCTGGGTAATAGTTGGTTGGTTTTCGTTATTTATTGATTTTTATTTTTAAGTCGCAAATAGAATTTTTAACTAAATATTTGTGGAAACAATTATCACGAGCTTCAGAAAACATAGAAATATAAACCTCACGTGCTGGAGAAAAACGTACATAAGATTTGTATCTCCTAGCCCCGATATATTCTCTTTATACACTGTATTTTATACTTTCCTAAATTAAATCTTAATATAAGACAAATTTTTCTATCAGTGCACGGTAGTGTAAATGCAAACAGTGATAGACAAATAAAAGACAAAATAAAGACCTTTTTAAGACTTCTTGCATTCTTAAAATTTCAGATTTGTTGTTTTTAATAAAAAACCGAAAGTTTAAAAACAAGATTTACCAATTTGAATTCAAACAAAAAAAATCAAGTTTGTTCTCTATCTTATAATTATAATTAAACCCTAAACCAGTTTATAATTGACAATTATTAAAAAAAGTAGACTATACATACACTCCGTTTCACTTGAATAGCACACAAAATTTTTCATAATTAATTGTTCATCTCTCAGCAATTGCTTGATCTAATGCTATGATTATTGCTGTTTTTTATTCGTCTTTTTATCTACTCTCTTCCAACAAAAATTGGAAGTCTG